>JADRCC010175691.1:0-19138 GCA_019843855.1 Hylomyscus alleni | reverse complement strand
ATATATATATATATATATATATATTCAACTTCATAGAAATATTTTTTCAAATTATTTTCATATGGTCATCAGGACTCCATAAAGCTTTTAATCATTAATTTCACTTATTTGGAGCTTATCTTTGTGTTTTTGATAGTTTAAATAACCTATTTTGTTTCTTAGATACTTTGTACTATTATTTAGAATCTATTTCTCGTATTTCAGCAATAATAATTTTTCCCTAATAATTTTGGTTTTACATTTCCTTTCTGTCCTGAGAAGTTTATATGTATCAGTAAGTTATTTGAAATTTCCCTCTCTATTTTTAAATATAGCACTTATATAATTAACTCCCTTTTTATAATTTGTTTTGCTAATCTCATAGATTCAGTGGTGCTTCATGTATAGTTAGTTCTTACAAATTTTATGTGAATGCTCTATTCTGTTTAGGAAATCACTGATGTTCAAAGGGCAATTATTCATATCTCTTTCTTTTTACTTATTCTTGCTATTCCCTTGGTGATTATAATTCTATTTTCTTAAAATATGATAAAATATAAGTAATAGTGTCATTGTTTATTTATACTTGTTAAGCCATATTTTCCGGCTCAAAAATGTGATACACTTTGTAGATATTTGTTATGCCCATTTCACCTATGGTGCTTTTAATCTTTGACTTTTCTTGTTGATTTCTTTTGTATGGATGAGCTATCTATTATTGTAACTGGATCTATCTGCCCAGTTACCAGTTCTAATGTTTGTTTTGTGAAATTAGGTACACCAAAATCTGTAGAGTGAATTATGGAATGGAAATACCTGGAAATGTATGGAAAAACTGATGATAAATTCCAAGAGCAATAGTCTTTGAATCATGGAATTCTATTTATCTTGTCAGACCATTAACCAACTGCCAGAGTCATACCCTCATCATAGAGATAACCTATTTCAGTCCAAGTCCTATATTACTCATGTTACTATCATGCTAACAACTTCATAGAAATATGCATAATGTTGTTGGAATACCTGGACTATCTCTCCCCTGTCTCATTTAAAACAAATAAAAATAATCATTCTTTAAGAACTGCTTTTAAAAACTGACTTTCAACCAAGTAAAATACCCATTGGTGTGCTATTCCATCTTGGCTTTTAACTTTTGTTTTCTCCTTTTTATAAAAAAAAAGATTCCTTCTATGTTTGAATTTTAAGACCTTGCAAATTTGATGAAATATTTTTGAAAGTTTTATTGTGTGTATGAATTTTTTACATTTTCATATTTTGAGCATTTTAAATATATTCATTTGTTTCCATGTATGTACGTTTATATAGCATGTGCATCTTCAGTCAAAATGAACATTGGATTCCCTGGGACTGGAGATGAGTTTTGAATTGCCAGGTGGGTGCTGGAAATTGGAAATTAAACTTGAGTTCTCAGAAAGAACAAGCACACTGAACTGTGGAGCCAATTTTCTACCTCCTATTCTTCCTATATAAATAGTTGTTCTTCCCCTGCAGTCAAAATGGTTCACAAATAAAGTCTCTCTGTGCCTTGGTCTACATGCTTTTATAGAACATGTAACAAAGCAAGAAAGTGTAGATTCCAAGTTAATTATATGTTTATGATCTTATATTATTTTGTCAATCTTTGAATGTTCTCTTGGATTTGATTGCCACCTTATTGTTAAACACAACTGCAGAGAAATGAAAGCCTGAAGTTCTAATGAGTCTTTGATCTGAGTTGCACATAACCTCTGACTAGACTTAATGTATACTAAAGTTCTTTTTTAAATTCCACTGATGGGGAAGGAATATAAACTACAGTTAGCCAATTTTAAGGCCTCTTCTGAGATTTATTCTTTGACAGTTGACAGAAATAGTCAGAAATTAGCATTTTGGTAAAACCTTATTTGTTTAAGATGCCTCTTAGCCAAAGAGACTGTCTGTAGGAAAGGATTAACCTATTGACAATGACTTTGGAAATTCAAACCCATTGAATAACAAGTACTGGATGTGTTTACCTTCCTAATACACCACAATTCACTATGAGTCTAGCTTTCTTGAAAAGGTCAAAACGCATGAAGGACTGAATTTCAATAAGAAGACACATAGATATGTGAGGTTTAGTAGAACTGGTTTTACTGAGTACAAATACAAAGTTAATTATATGAAGTTGGGTCATATAAGTTGTTAAATACTGCTTTAAAAAGTAACATGGCTTTTAGGTAATTTTACAGTTTTTAATGAGTCATTTGTTTACTATCAAGATTTTTTTCTCTGTTAAATAAATTCCATGAACCTCAATAATTTTAGGGCTATTCTTGCAAAACAAGTTTGAGAATGTCACGCTGTGAAATGACCGATAGACCCTTTATATATGAAATCTTTCAAGGTACATTCTGATATTTACCTCAGAGAAATAGTACTTTTAAACACCTAACCAAGAAGAAAAAAAAAAAAGAGCAAGATTGATGAATTTGCACAATTTCATTTTGGCTTTTTCCTGGGCATCCCCTCTCCTGACCTGATTAATGTGGTTAAGCTGAAACACCGATTTTTCAATATCGGTATAAGCTGCATATACTATTGTTATAGTGCCTTCAAATAGATTATTCACCAGAAAGTGCTGATTGGACTCATAGTAGACTGCCTAAAACTTAAGAAAGTGGGCATTTAAAAACTTCAGCAAGTAGATTCTTTTGTAGAAATACTAGTTCCTCTCAGAAAATAAACACACATCAAAAACTGTAAATATGCCTTTGTGGTGACAATAAAAGTAGCTTTGCAGTACTTTCTCAACCCATTAGTAACTAATTTAGTAATTTATTCCTTGTATAACAAGACTATTCAATTATTCAAACCTTTGATTTTGAATAATAATTCATGAATATTTTTATAGAAAAGATTTCAACTTCATTCTTCCTCTCCTGATAGTTACAATGTAGATATTTTACATACCTTATTAATTCAATGTTTCTTTTTCTTTTTATTGTTAGAAGCAACTTCATGAATGACACAGAGCTTAATTTTTAGTACAGAAAAAGAAACAAATAAAAGAAAAGACCATGGAGGTGTCATGTCCTTTTCAATAACTGAGCTGTGTTATGTTTGGCTCTAAAAGAGAGTCTCATTAAATTCTGTTCAGTAAGGCACACATTTGGAATAACTTTTCAGCTAAAGAGGCAGAGCTGAGTTAGTTAGTTTTCTGGTGTGGTGAGAAAATACCATATCAGAAAGCAACATAGAGAATTTATTTTGACTTATGGCTCCTGGGGAATAAGCCTCCATCATGTCTGGGAGCTATGGCAACAAGTGGTAGGCATGACATCAAGAGCAGGAAACTGAGAGCTCACATCTTCAAATACAAGTACCATGCAAAGGGAAGGCAAACTGGAAATACGTTGCAGGTATATAATCACAAACTCTCCACAGTGACTTTCCTCCAGACACCTTTGCAACTCCTAAACCATCACAAATAGTGCTAGTTGAGAAACTAGTACTCAAAGCCCTACCTATGGTGGGATATTGCTTGTTCAAACCACACAGAATTAACATGCCTATAATGTAACATTGGCAGCAGATTTTGAACCACATATGTAGAATACAAGGTATTATAGTCATTGCTACAGTAGTGATATTATTTTTCTTAACAAAAGTAATTCATATTGGGAGAAACCCAGATTCTTTTTAACCTGTCTGTATTAGTTGTGCTTTGTTTGGTAGTTCACTGAAAAAAATCTAACCAGTTCAAAGTCTGATGGTCAAGGGACAAAAATATTCACTAGGGTATTTATATTTATAAAATTGTATTTTTAGGCATGACTTAGTAATAATGTCCTATAGAATCCTTGAATTTCATCAGTAAGGTGCCATTACACTAAATATTCAAATTATGAAATATTTATAACTATATTAAAATATTCATACAAGTTAATGTGTACTTCAAAGAACTGCTTTTATAATTATCAATTCATTTTTCATACTTAAGTAACTATAGTGTTCAGAATTGTAAATTGCATTGCAAAAACAAATCTTAAATGATGTATAAAATCCTACAATTATAGACACAAATGCACTCACACAAAAAATTCAGTTCTTTAGGCATTTCTTGGAACACTGGAAGGTGGAGAAATGACTAATAGAATTTCCCCCACAGGTGTTCTAATGAATGAAACACCAGCCCAGTGTCTGTCTGCATTGCAATCCACTATACCTAAGGGAGGTAATAAATATGAAATGATGTGCTGTCCAATTTTGTCCTTCTGTGGCTCATATTCTCAAGAATATGTAGCATCTTTTGCAACATTGTTGAAGTCACTGGCAGTTTTGCTGACAAATCATCATACACCAGCAGTGTATAATTCTCTCCAGTATATAAAACATACATGAGAGTAATATACTTTGTTACTAAAAGTTTTGCAAGAAAAACTCTTATTCTTAGTAGGAAAGTAATGCATTTTCATTAAACTAAACCTAGTAGTTGAAATTCTGATCACTTTTTCTAATTGTCTAAAAGCTATTTTTAGCTTTTTTATATATTACTATGCATATATCCATTTCAAATACATTGTGAGTAAAATGTGGTGACATTCTATTTTTAATTCTGTCATTACATATTTTTTCTTTATTTTGATATTGTATTATTATGAAAGGTTTATAAACTGGTTGTACTGGCCAGCTATATAAAAACTGTAAGTATAACATGTAAAATAAAAGTTATATAAGAAAGAACAATAAAATATTCATTATATATCTTTCTTTTTAAATAAGACTATCAATTATTCTTGGAATTATTAAATAGTAGATATAATTATAAATGTAGGTATAGTCGTGAAACCTTGATTTTCGGGACATTATTTCCAGTATAAAAGTATATGAGGAGAAAAGTGTTTTTCTTTGTAGTAATGAAATCATATAAAACAGTGAGGTTTAAAATTCACATAACATCTGTTCCCATAATGTGGAATAAAAAATATGAAATCTAATGAGAATTATTGTCCTCATTACACATAAAATGCGTTTCAAGGTAGACAGATTTTTTTCCTAATGTGTATTCTGAAGTGAACAATTAATTCAAAATTCATTTAATTGTCTCTGGAGATCAAAAGAAAAGGATTATCAGAAAGGTAGAACCTTGATTTCATGCTTATTATCTTATATCTAGGTGACTTCCTAGGGATCCTGTCACAGATTACTTAGGACTTTATCTAAGATGTGGACACTACAAAGACACTACAAAGAGGCAGCTAAGTTGGAGCTGAGCTGAAGGCTTTTTCCCTGGAGGCTACCTTTCACTATACCAGAAGGTTTCATGTAAGGCTCTGAATGAGGTATGATGAATCCTACCTAGATACAATGCTTGTGAAACCACAACACAGACTAGTGTCACATGATAACCTTATGGGTGCACTAATGACATGCATATCTTAGCACTAATCAATAGATTGCTAATAGACCTAAAATCTACTCACAAAAGGGAAATCATGCCTGGAATTGGAAATCAAGTCATCTACTTGGGACATGTGAAGTCATGGGTCTTAGAGGAGAACCTACTACTGAAAGATTACCAAAAAAAAAAAAAAATGAATTTGAAAGAGAACAGTGGAAGTATAAGGAAGAGTTTTGAATGAAGAAAAGGAATGGAGGAATGAGGTAATATAGTAGAATCTCAAAAATTAAAGAATGTAATTGTTAAGAAGAAAACTACAAAAATGTAAGGCCTTGGACAAAGAATGGAGACCAAAAGAAGTTCCAAAATCAGTTCAGTTACAATTCAGAGCCCTGAGGTCAGACCTACTTAAACTGCTACTTTCTTGCTATGTATGTAACCTGTGTAAGTCACATTAACTCCACTGGGTTCCTTGTTATTTTTTGTTTTCACTAAGTAGGATCAGTAACAATTTACTTTAACCATTTTCACCCATTGCCCCAGAGCACTAAAGTAGATGATTCATGGAAAAAAGAAAAAAAAAAAAGGACTCAGTGTAGCATGGATTTTTTAAAACTAATGTTTATACTTGAAAATACTATTTGTGAGTTCATTCTTTTACAAAACTACATATACGTAGCTGAATTAATTGGCTCCCTTTTCTAAGTTACCCAACTTAACATATCTTTTTCTTTCTTTTTTTCTTTAGGCATTGGGACTATAGTTACTCTAACACCTTGAGATTTATTATTCTTTCTCTAAATCATCCTTCCCAGCTACCAACTGAGATCTGCAGCTTGCTTGCCATTTTTCTCTCTTTTTTCAATTTAAAATTTGTTTGGTTTTTAAATCATGCTTTATTAATCCTTTGAAATGTACTTCTTATAATATGTTTTAATCGTAAACATGTTCTGACACATAGATGTACCTTGAATCTCTACCTTTAAAACTTAATTTTTTTTTTTATTTTTAAACATACTGATTACAGATTGTGTTAGTCAACTACTTCTGGGTAATTGTCTCAAAGAGTTGTTTACACACTACATGTCTCACTAACTACATACAAACTGACTTGCTTTCTCCCAGAAGCTCTCAAATATTGATAATTATTCAGCTAGGAGTGGCCTATCATGACTCACTTTCATCCTCCAGGCTGGGATTTGTATGGTTTAATCTTGCTTTGCCTTGTACATGCTGTCACAAGTACTTTGAGTTCATATGTATAACTACCTTGTTATGTCTGAATAACGCTGTATTTTTTAAAGTCATCTGCCATTTCTGGTTCTTACAATCCTTCTGCCCCCTCTTCCAGAAAGATTCCTGATCCTATATGTGATACAGATGTTCCATTTAAGATGGGGAACTCTGAAGTTTCTTATTCTCTGTATATAGATCAGTTTGGGGTCATCTATGTTATTTATGATTTAATGCAATCTTCTCTTAGAATAACTGAGAGATGCAATGATCTATGGGCATACTCTCTAGAAGTCTCTTTTTTATTAGATATTGTCTTTATTTACATTTCAAATATTCTCCCTTTTCCTGGTTTCCCCTCTGAAACAAACCCCTATTCCGTCCCACCTCCCCCTGCTCACCAACCCACCCTCTCCTGCTTCCTGGCCATGACATTCCCCTACACTGGGGCATAGAACCTTCACAGGGCCAAAGGCTTCTTCTCCCTTTGATGTCCCACAAGTCCATCTTCTGCTACATATGCAGTTGGAGCCATGAGTCCCTCCATGTGTACTCTTTGGTTGGTGGTTCAGTCTCTCGGAGCTCCGGGGGAACAGTTTACTTCATATTGTTGTTCCTTCTATGGGGCTGCAAACTCATTCAGCTCCTTGGGTCCTTTCTCTAGTTCCTTCATTGGGGACCCTGTGCTGAGTCCGATGGATGACTATGAGCATCCATTTCTGTATCTGTCAGACACTGGCAGAGCCTCTCAGGAGGCAGTTATATCAGGCTCCTATCAGCCCGTATTTGTTGGCATCCTCAATAAGTTTTGTAATGAAATGTCTATTGTACAGAATAATGGTAGTAGGTTTTCTGCTAAGGTCTGTCACCTTTCTAGCAACAAGTTCTTGATCTCATTAACAGTGCCAAGTATCGGTTTCATTTCCTGGATTGGGGCTATAAGATATTATTTGATTATTACCAAAATATTCAAATCACTATTGTAATAGTAAGTATATCTTGCTGGGCAGATAATCATACTACTTTATAGGGTTTGTGTCTGAGTTAGATTGATGGTTACTTTTCTCCTCTAGTAGAACACATAGAGCCTTCTAGAAATATTAAAAGCTTGCCAGTATGGATGATACTTTGATGTCTATACCAGTTCAAGTTTTTCAGGTCCCATGGCTTAAGTATGCAATGTTTTCAGCAACCAGGTCTTTCTATAAAGTTCTTCAGATTAACCAAGAGTAATGGCAATAACCTGTAATGTTTATGAGTCTTTATGACATATTGGTCAACAATTCAAAAGAGGGAATGCTTTCCATGTACTGGGGCTTTTATTTTAAGTAGCCTGTGGTTTCTACTTAGAATATTGTCATCCACCATTATAAAGCAAGTTCATCAAACCTCTTTGTGTGTGTGTGTGTGTGTGTGCGTGTGTGTGTATTTTAGGAATCTTATGCAATCTTTTGGGAGAACTTTAGTGCTAGTTTCCACTCCCATTACTTCCTTACCTTACATCCTTCACCATTTGTAACCATTCCTGTTCCATTGTCTCCATTCATACTTTATAAAACTATATATTCTATTTACTCTTCTTTGAACATTCTCTTCCTCCTCTACAACTTCTTATTGGCTTACTAACATCTGAGGTACTAGAAATTAAATATTCATATATTAAAATTAAAAATTTAAAATATCCAAGTGAGAGGAGATCTATGATAATTTTTCTTTTTGTTTTTGATTTTTTATTAGGTATTTTCTTCATTTACATTTCAAATGTCCTCTCCTTTCCTGGTCTCCCCTCTGAGACCCCCATTCCCTTCCCCCTGAGTCTGAGTTACCCAACTCAAAATGATTGTTTGCAGTTCCATCCATTTATCTGGGAATTTCATAATTGCATTTCCTTGTTGGTTACATAATGTTCTATTATATAAATAATACATTTTCTTCACTCATCTGTTGATTAACACCCATACTATTTTTATTTCCCTACTTTAACTTGTGGCTACGATTATTTCCAGAGTTTCCTGAAATCCATGCCAATTTAGTATTACTAGTGTCTAACATGATCCCACAAGTATTAATATTTTCTTTTTTCCAAAGTATAGTTATTTTAGTGAAGGCCAGAAAATCACTTTGGAAATATAATAGTAAAAGGTCAAAAATAAAATATATTAATAGTGTAGCAATGTCCTTTTAAAAGTGATCTGGCTAACCATTAATTTGAGTCTTAGAAGTAGCCATGGATCTAGAGGCAAAAAGGAATGGATATTGAGGGTCTCCAGTATAGTCTTACTTGACTTTTTTTTTTTTTTTCAGGAACATCACTTTTAATTTCACAGACAATGTAGAATTCCTTGTTCTGGACTTATTCTGAATATGTAGACAAAGGACTTGGTAGGCTTCTTATTAGTTTCAATTCTTGGATCACAAATGATTAGCTAAGGTCTACAAAAGTGATAATACAAACACTGCTGCAACTTGGCTCCTGGTATACCAGGATACATTTTGACCAATTATATTTAAATTATCCATATTGGGCAGCAACATCTCTTAATGTCTGGTCTGGAAAATGGAGAAGGGCAATGGTAGAGTTGCTCAAGTATACTGGATCCCCTCTCAAAAATCTATTTCCTACAGTATTGGTGAACACCATATCTGTAGTGCCAAAACTCCTATTTTGTAAGATTAGGCTTTAAAGGGCAAAATCTCTCTAGTATTCCAATTTTTATAAGTCTTTGTAGTAGTTTGAACATTATTGGTCCAGGACATGCCACTATTTGGAGGTGTAGCCTTGTTGGAGTAGGTGCACCCTTGTTGGAAGAAGTATGTCACTGTGGGTATGGGCTTTAAGACTCTCATCGTAGGTGCTTGGAAGCCAGGCTTCTCCTAGCAGTCTTTAGATGAAGATGTAGAACTCTTAGTTCCTCCTGCACCATGCCTGCCTGGATGCTGCCATGCTCCTACCTTGTTGATACTGGACTGAATCTCTGAAACTATAAGCTAGGCCAAATTAAGTGTTATAAGAGTTGCCTTGGTCATGGTGTCTGTTCACAGCAGTAAAACCCTAAGAGAGTCTTTTAATACATTCACCAACACTAAACCTTTGGGCTTCAGGTATCCCCACTCAATCATAGTCTGCCATGTTTTGTCTCATACTTCAGGAAACAAATAAAATAAATTCTTGCTACCTTTTTCAATGGTTCAAGCTACAATATTAAATACAGAATCTCTGGTCAATGAGCCATAGTGATAAACTTAACTCAATCTAATTTTATGTTCTTCTAACCTTATTCCATATGCTTTATAGACATCCCCATACATACTCTTCAGATTTATGATTCAAAACATTAGAAACTCATAAAATCATTGAGGAATATAGTACACCTATTCATGGATACTTTCTACTTCACTTCTAGGGGTTTGTTTAGCCTCAAGATGCTCAGAGGACTGGATACAATGCTGAGCGTACCATGACTGACATCATAATTGTTGTGCTAGATGTCTCCTTTGGAGAATATAATTTTTAGTTCCTCAGAGAATGCAGGAGTAATTACTTCAAACAAGTTTGTACTGGGAAATACTGCAAAGGATTTATGTAGAGATATCTCATTCTAAGAATGGGAAGCCTATTTCTACAGGCAACATAAATCCACCAAAATCTCACCCAGGTCTTCCTTCTTCCTCTATTGTTTGGTACAGAGAATTCCATGCTTTTACAATGTAATGAAAATGTGTTTCTGCCCACATTTTAAAATTAGTTATAAATAAAGTCTGAACATTTATGTTATTTCAAGGTTCTCTTTTTCACTCAAGATGATATGGCTGGTAGAGTGGGCTGGGTAGCCAATCTTTATGACAGAGTATAATAGCTTGGAAGGTAATAAATAAATTTATACTTTAGACTGGAATAGGAATGTTATTTTGATGAGGACACTGTAAAGAGACAGCAGGCTGGACAGTAACTATAGTATGACCTGTAGCTTAGAAGAGTAATCTCCTGGCAGCAGTATCTCTATTTCATAAAAGTACTTTTTATGGTCTAGGTCAGTTTCCTCTCTCTTTTTTTCTTTTATCCTTTTAGTAGTCACTATTCATGGCAAAGAGAATTTTTTGGTGAGAGGTGAGACTACAGTTACCTCTAGGTATAAGTACAAATATTAAGATTGTATTTATGATAATGCTGGCTTAGAAGAGCAGCAGTTGTAGATTCTCTTCGAAGATACATGACTTTGCTATCTTGGGTAGGTGGATAGGTAATAGATGTGATTCCAAATGGATGAGCTTCTTCATATGAAGCACCATGACTTGTAATTAACACCAGGTGAAGGAGAACAATCTACTTTGCATGATATGTGGTTATAGGACACTAATGTGAGTTATTGAGCATGTAATTTCCAGTGGCAGAATCTATACCATATAAGTAGGGGGTCACACAAATAAATGTATTGTTTTTGGATCCAGGACAAAGTGTTCCCATCATAAGGTAAATGGCTAGTTGCAGCTTTATTATTCTACAGCAGAGTTGGGATGCCTAGATAATGCTTATGGAAATTTATTCCTGATCTCTTACTAAGGATTCTCCTTGTATATCTATCACTTAGTTTATATTTTATTGATAAAGATATATTCACAGTATGAATTACTTCAGGCTTTTGATTAGCTCACATTCTATGCAAGTGTCTTGGAATGTGGTTGACATAATTTTGATATGATACAATAATAATGGCTTCAATTCCTAAAAATGCATCTGATAATAACAGATGTTTCAGGGTAATTTTGGGTTTGTCCATGGCACTTCTGGTATCATAGAATAATTCCTATATGCTGTGGTACTTTCCAAAATAATATTTGTATGTAGCTGAAATATGAAGACAGTATTTTAAAAGAAAGTTCTGAAGTAGTTCAGTGATTGAAAAAAATATAATGGCTTGAAAAGATCCTTAATATAATGATTTTTTTCTCAAAGAGAGAAATACTGAATAATGGAATGATTTGCTGAAAAAACACCTGATATCGAGCATCACGGTCAAATAACTGAGAGCTGGTAAGTTCGTGAATTACAGGAATATACTTAGGAAAACAGAAAGTGAGGCTTTCGAATTCATCTAATATAATGTGAATGATGGATAGTATGTGATCGTTCTCTTACATTATTCTTAAAAACTTCCAGTAAATGGAGTACATTTTTAAAATGAAAGCCAGACCAGGAATGAAATTGACTACATGATTGCAAGTGATATAGCATTCTCTCTCTGTCTTTCAAAAGAATAGCAACTGATTGTATCTATGTATCTCATGGCTAAGAATAGTGTTGTAATTTTTAATATTATAGTGATGCTCATTTTAACCATATATGACTAAAATGATATTTGAACTCCAAGAAGAAACAAATATTGCCATTTAGTGTCATTATCATTACAAATAGTAAATAAACTTGTGTTTTAATTCTAATATATATCACATTTTCTTCATTATTTCTGACAAAATAAAACCTTCTATCTTTTATTGAAATACTAATATGGAGAAAGCAGTGCTGGGTAGAGAGGTACCATGAAGTTAAAAAGTTAATATTTCAACCAAAGCCTCAGCTTACCTCACAGTGGGACATTGAACTGGAATGGCACCCCTGATAATTGAGCAGGGAACAGGCCATTTGTATATCTACATGGACATGCTATAAGAGAAAAGGACATGTCTTGTGGATAGATATGTCCTCTTCAATAGATAACCACTCCAAGATGAGGATGCTAGTCAACTGTGACACTTGCAGCTGTGACATGGATAGCAGTTGACAGAAGAGATGCATGAGCATAGCATTATGCCCATTATACAGATGAAGAACAGCTTCCTCATTACAGCATTATAATTTTATGATTATTATATATGTAATTCTACAGTATTAATAATTCTACAGTATTAAAATTCTAATTGTAATTACAAATACTGTAATGAAGAACAACTTCCTCATTACAGTATTACAATTCCAAGAATATTATGTATGTAATTCTACAGTATTAGTAATTCTACAGTATTACAATGCTAAAAAACCTATTTTTTATATGATAAAGCAAAGAGGGTCAATTACTTATTCAGTCTCAAAGAGCTTTGAATATACTTGAAAAAGACATCCATTGGAAATTCTATCATTTAAAACTTTATTATAAAATAAGTTACATGGCCAATAGATTAAATAGAAATAAATGAAAATGTATAAGTATAGCAATATTGTATTATTATGTTATTGATATTCAACATTCTATAGGATTTCAATTTCCTTTATGATTTTGTATATCAAAATTCTGCCTCTTACATTCACTTTTTATATTTGCATAGTTGAATATCTAAAGAATATTAACATTACAATAGCAGATATAACCATATAATAAAATATAACTATGTCACTCTTTACTTTCAACATTGAAATTTGAATAAACAAAACTAATTTTTTTTAAAAAAAACTTTATTATGAAAAGAGTTGAAAACAAGCAAGGGAAAACATGAAAAAGTAGAACCTAAGACAAACTTGGAACATTAAACTCATGGAAAGGAATATAAATACTTTTAAGAAATTAAGTAACATTCTGTTTTACAACTTAAATCCCATGCAAACACAACTTAATTTTGTCACTTTTCAGAAACATGTTTATCTTTAAATGTATTAGACAGCAAACAGAGAGGTTCTGAACAAAATAACTCATAGGGCCACCATTTATCCAAACAACTGGTATTTATATTTAGATTTCATTAGAAACAGGGGGCCTTGCATACAATAAGCAAGCATGCTAGTAGCGTGCAATTTTTTTCAGCTTGTCATATCATTGTGATGAATTATTCTACATCTGTATGAAGTAGGGCTTTCCTTATCTTTCCTAAAATAATTTGATATAATATCTACTTTGAGAGATATGAATATAGCCACCTCAATTTGATTTCAGATTCCATTTTGGGGGTATTGGTTTCTATTCTATTAATTTTACTTTCATTGCCAATGAACTGCAATTTTTGCAGATTGAACAAAGTGGGTCCTTGTTTTTCCAATTTTGACTTTCAAGGCCATTTATGTCTAGTCATTAGTTGCAAGAGATACTAGCAAGATTGGATTACTTTTCTTTGCTTTCTTTTTAATCTTAGATATCTGGTGACTTATGAAGTTAGGCTTCGTTCATCCTTCTCTAGTTATGATTTGTTTTGTTTATTTACTCTCTTCATGATGGGAAATTTTGAAGTTTTCCTTGCATATACACATATGCATATATTTAAAATCAATAGCATTATTGTTTTGATTGATTGGGCCAGATAGTTCAAAAAGGAGATATGAACAAATGTTTAGAGTATTGTTCAGTTTAATAAAAATTAGTTATATTTTATACTGAATTAATGTAAGAAATGATATTATATAACAAAATTTATGGATATAATGCTACAACATTATTTATCATTATTTTCTAATATCTATGGTCAACACATGTGAATGTTGTTAGCTGGATACTAGAATCTTCCCTTTGTACAATATTGGATTTTTTTCTACTTCAGATCTGATTTAATATCCAGATATATTTAATGTCTCAAACAACTGATTTTGCTTCAGATACTTTCTTAAATAGCTATATATCATTTATATTTCTAAAACATATCAGCCAGAGAGCTAGCACTTTATTTGTTTTTATTTTCCATTATATGATTTTAGCAACTATGATTTGTTTTTTGTCATAGGAAACCACAAAATGAAAAAGTACAGTAATTTTTTAAAGTATAGAAAGATATAATGTGTCATTCAGAATGTCATTCATCAATATCGATGAAATAAAGGCATACTTTTATGAAAAAATTAAGATATTGATAGTATGCCCAAACTTCTAGGTTTTGCATACTCTTAAGTTTCCTTTAATTATCTTATGTATCTATGATGTATGTCAATTAAACTAAGACTTTATCATCAATATGTTTATCAAATAACAAAGAGCACGTTGCTACAAGAAATGACAATGAAATATATTCAAACCAACAAGATATCATAACACAAAATTTTGGAAAATCAGGAATTAAGAACAAGTAAAATAACAAATGGCAAATAGAATATAGTGCTTTACTTCTTTAAAATATGTGTGACATTAAACATGTACTGAACAAGGACAACAACAAACATGCCAAAGAAAAGTAGAGAAAAGACCATGAGGTTTTAACCCTATACAAAGAATTACATGTAACCAAGGAACATAAAATAATGAAGAATTAGTCAAAGATTTGAAGAATAATAAGAGGTAAATGGGAAGACTCAGGCAGAGAAAAGTGAGGGTTGAAATGAGTAGTTATATTATAATCACCCGAATAAAAGAAAGATACCAAGAAAACAAAAAGAAATAATTAAAATATATCTGATAACTGAAAGAAATACGTTGTAATTATATTTAAAGCATTTTGACATACTTAAATAAGAAAAAATATTCTTTTTCTAGCAGGGATAACAGCATTTCTACATTCTAGTTAAAATGGTAAACAATAAGTTTCATATGAATTATCAAAAATTACATTTGCACATTACAATCATCATAGCAAGGAATTATAATGCTGCATAGTCAATGTATGCTAAACAATTTGAAATATATAATGATATGAAATACTCAATAAATTAACATAGTTTGTTTTATGTGTACTGTGTACCATTTTCAAATCATCATAAATTAGAGAAATTCAAGTCAAGTCCCACTAAGATGTGTATTAGTTACTTTCCTCATTGCCATGACAGAATAGCTGTTCAAAGCAAATGAAGAATGGAATAAGCTTAGTTCATACCCTCAGGGATGATTCTTGGTCTGGAAGAGATGGTGGCAGATGCTTCATGTAACTCTTTACATTATATCGATAGTTATATAGGAGAGAGAGACAGACACAGCGAGACAGAGAGAGAAAGGACAGAGATACAGGAGATACAGAAAGATATGAATGTTACTGTATAGCCTAATTTCTTTCTTTTAGTAATCCTTGAGCCTACAGCAGAGATGATAACACCAAAATTCAGGGTAAGTCTTCCCTTTTCAAGTAAACCTTCTGAGAAACACACTCACAGACAAATATGTTTCAATGGTGATTCAGCCAAATTGAAAATGAATAACCACCATAGTCAGGAATGTCCATATGATGATGTAGATATATTATGAAATTATCAGGCAAAACTTTTATATAATATTTTTATTATTATACTATTTTACTTTTTCACTTGATATCCTGATCACTGCCCTTCTCCCCATCACCCCTACCACAATCAATCCCTTCATCTTCCCTCCCATTCTCTTCTGAGTAGGTAGGGGTTCCCTGGATATTACCCCAACCCAGTCTCATCAAGTCTTTGTGAGGCTAGGTGCTTCCTCTCCCACTCAGGCAAGACAGCCCAGATTGAAGAGCACATTCCATTTATCAGCAACAGCCTCTGGGATAACCTCATTCCAGTTGTTTGGGACCCACATGAAGACCAAGCTGTACATCTGCTATATATGTTTGGAGATGTTTATAGGTCCAGCCCATATATGTTCTTTGGAGGGTGTATCAAGGCCAGAGAGAGCCCTAAGAGTCAAGGTTAGTTGACTCTGTTGGTCCATCTGTGAATTCCTATCCCCTTCACAACCCACAATCCTTCCTCCTATTCCTTCATAAAAGTCCCCAAGCTCCATTTACAGTTTGGCTCTGGCTCTCCGCATCTGTCTGAGTCAGCTTTTCTATGGCACCTCTCAGAGGGCAGCCATGCTAGACTCCTGTCTGCAAGTATAACAGAGTATGTTTAACAGTGTCAGAGATTGGTACTTGCACATGAGATGGATCTCAAGTTGGGTCCATTATTGGTTGGTATTCCCTCATTCTCTGCTCTATTCCCTGTCCATGAATATCTTGTAAACAGGATAAATTTTGAAAGTTGAAAGTTTTGTGGGTGGGTTGATGTCCCTATTATGCCATTGATGTTTCTGCCTGGCTACAGTGGGTAGCCTCTTCAGGTTTCCACATCCCCACTACTATGAGTAACAACTAAGAGCATCCCCATGGATTCTTGAGTGCTTCCTTTATCCCAGGTCTCTGTCTTTCTGGAGATGGCCCCTACCTCCCCTGACCCATCAGTTGCAGATTTCTATTCATTTTCATGCTCATCTGGCCATCTCTCCTGTCCTTGCCTACACCTGATTCTGAATCCCCTATTCTCTTCCCCCACACCCACTCCCACCAAGTTATCTCCCTCCATCCCCCTCTTATGACCATTTTATTCCCTCTACTAAATAAGACTCAAGCATCCTCACGTGAGTCTTCCTTGCTTAGCTTCTTTGAGTCTGTGGAATAAGCATGGGTAGCCTATATTTTATGGTAATATCAACTTTAAAGTGAGTATATACCACAAATGTCTTTTGGGAACTGGGTTATCAAACTGGGGATAATCTTCTCAGGATCAATCTATTTGCTTGCAAAATTCATGATGTCATTATTTTTTAATAGCTGAATAGTATTCCATTGTGTAGATGTACCACATTTTCTTTACCCATTATTCAGTTGGAGGACATCTAGGGTTTTTGTTTGTTTTTTTGTTTTCTTTGTTTTGTTTTTTGTTTTTTCTTTTACAGTTTATGGCTATTGCAGTTAAAGCTGCTATGAACATAATTGAGTAAACATTTTGACTGTAAAGGAATTATAATCCAGCAACAGTTACGTTGATCACATCAAAGAAATTTTAGGTCTGTGTGATCTGGCTCAAATGCAGACATACAATACACCTTTAATCCTTCTCACAGAAATACAGACATGCCCTTAGTAAACACCTTTAATGTCTAATATTGAAAGTAAAAGTGTGTAGAAGGAAGCAGCCATGAAAGTGATGACTAATTAAGTGATAGACAAAGTAACAAATAAAATAAAGATATGACAGAATGAGTCAGCAATAGGATACACTCAAGTCTCACAAGAATAGATTGGAAAGAGTAGCTATTTGTGAGTAGTGCAGAGTGAGTGCAAGTCAATGAGTTGTGAGTCAGTGTAGTGAGTGCAGTACAGTATAAGTGAGTTCTTTTGTGAGTTCATACAGTTCAGTGCAGGTCAGCAGAGGCAGTTGAATTCAGAGACTAGTAAGGAACCAGAAGATTTTTTTTAAAAAAATAATACTAATTAGTTTGACTCCAAGCAGAAAAATTCAGTGAGAAACTGAGAAAAGCCAGATTGAATCAGTTAGGTTGAAGAGGAGTTTGAGCCCAGACCACTGAGTTCAACCAGCCAGCTAGAGTTCAGAAAGAATTAGAAAGGATGGGATTAATCAGCGGTAAGCCTCAGAGACAACAATTATATCAGGAAAATAAAAGTTACTTTTATATTTTTTCTTCATTTTTTAAATTAGATATTTTTCATTATTTGTATTTCAAATGTTATCACCTTTCCTCATTTCCCCTCCAAAACTCCCTATCCCCTCCCTCTGATCATTAACCCACCCACTCAGGCTTCCCTGACCTGGCATTCCCCTACACTGTGGCATCGAGCCTTCACAGGACCAAGGGCCTCTCCTCTCATTGATGCCCTATAAGTTCAAACTCCGTTACATATATGGCTGGAGCCATGAATCCCTCTATGTGTACTCTTTGGATGGTGGTTTATTCCCTGGGAGCACTGGGGGTACTGGTGGGTTCATGTTGTTCCTTCTATGGGGTTGCAAAACTTGATATTGATATTGATACAATTCAGAATTTCAGTTAGACAAGAAGAGTAAGTTCTTGAATTTGATTTTAGGTAATGTTGTATATAGCATTTACTATAGAGTTAGTGTTGGAGTAAGTTCTTGAAATTGATTTTAGGTAATGTATATAGCATTTACTATAGAGTTAGTGTTGGATGGCTCAGTAAGTAAAGATGCCTGTCACCAATAGAGGGATCTGACTTTGACCTTCACATAAATGATGTTTTGAAATTACATACACAAAAACAAAATTAAAAATAAATGTAACACACAAGAAAAAACAAAGAAATTATAATCCACGAACCACAAGAAACTCAAGAAGGAAGACCAAAATGTAGACACTTTATTCCTTCTTAAAGAGGGAAGGAGTTGCAGAGACTAACTATAGAGCAGAGATTGAAAGAAGGGAACTCCAACCTGATAATAGCTGTCTCCTGAGAGGCTCTGACAGTACCTGACTAATACAGAAGTAGACGCTCACAGCCATCCATTGAACTGAGTACAGGGTCCCCAATGAAGGAGCTAGAGAAAGGACCCAAGGAGCTGAAGGGTTTTACAGCCCCTTAGGATCAACAACAATATGAACTAACTAGTACCCACAGAGCTCCCAAGGACTAAACCACCAACCAAAGAGTACACATGGTGGGACTGATGGCTCTGGCAGCATGTGTATAGTAGAGGATGACCAAGTTGACCATCAATTGGAGGAGAGGCCCTTGGCCCTGTGAAGGTTCTATGCCCCAGTGTAGGGGAATGACAGGGCCAGTAAGCCGGAGAGGGTAGGGTGGCGAGCATGGGGAGGGGGAGGAAATAGTGGTTTGTTATTGTTGTTGGGTTTTGGGTCTTTTTTTTTTTTT
>JADRCC010175683.1:0-11751 GCA_019843855.1 Hylomyscus alleni | reverse complement strand
CCCCCCCCCAATGATACTTAGATAGGGGTTGTTGTTATTGTTTTATGCAAATGGGGGTTGTGCCTGCATGTATGTCTGTGCACCAAGTGTATCTGGTGCCTACGGAGGGTGGCGAAGGGTGCTAGATACCCTGGGACCAGAGTTTCAGACAAACAAAACAAAACAATATCAACAATCATTATTACTATTATTATCATCATTGTTTTGGTTTTTATTAATCAATAAAGATAGTCTTACATAACGCAGACAGGCTGTGAACTTGCTTTGTACACCAGGTTGGCCTCAAACTTCTAGAGATCTATCTCTGCCTGCCAGGTATTGGGATTAAAGGAGAATACCTTATATATAGTTAGTGTCAACTTTGGCTGAGGCTGACCTAGAACTCCTTTTTGCCATCTTTCCTATGTGCTGTCATTATAGACATGACATGTTTCACTATGCCTTGCATCACTATTAATGGAGATTCTTAATATGGGGGCACAACACAGGGAAAGGCTTCAGAAAAAGATAACTTTTGAACTGAATCTTACAGGAGGATTTAGGAAGGTAGAAAAAGATTGCTTCAAGGTCAATAAAGAGTGACCTGAAAGGCTCAACAGTAGGTAATGGTGCTCTCCCTTAATCCCAGCACTTGAGAGGCAGAAACAGGCAGATCTCTAGGAGTTTGAAGCCAACCTAGTCTACAAAGTGAGCTCCAGGACAGCCAAGAGTACACAGAGAGAGATCCTGTCTTGAAAAATCAAAATAAATAAGTAAATAGAAAAAAAGAAGAGAGAGAGAGAGAGAGAGAGAGGAAGAGTGTTTACTAAAAGGCTCAAAGCCTGTTCATTCTGGGAATTTCCAAATGGTTAAATCAGAAGAAAGCATTCAGGGAGGATGAGTTATATGTGGGAAGAATAGTGAGCAATGAGGTCAGAAAGACCAAGTATAGGCAGATCCTAAGAAGTCAAGGCTGTCAGGCCTTGTGGATTAGAGCTGATGGGGCTGGTGATGGCAGCAATGCAAGGGAGTGATGCGGTCCACAGCAGCATTTCTGTAAACTGTGATGAGGATTTGAAGGAAGCAGTATTTTTTTTTTTTTTTGGTTTTTTCGAGACAGGGTTTCTCTGAGTAGCTCTGGCTGTCCTGGAACTCATTCTGTAGACCAGGCTGGCCTGGAACTCAGAAATCCACCTGCCTCTGCCTCCCAAGTGCTGGGACTAAAGGTGTGCACCACCAGCGCTCGGCGAAGGAAGCAGTATTAACTACAACAACCAAGGATAAACTAACATGCCATGTTAAACATGTGAAAACAAGTCTGGCTGTAATAATAACCTTGGGGTGGGGCTGTTGCCTCAAAAGGTGAGAGCTCCAAATATGACAGTTTCTGTATTAACGAAAGGCTAAAAGGAGCTGCATTTTCTTTCAAGTAAACATTCTCGGTGTGCTCAAAGATTCTATACTTCTGAACAGACAAGTGTGGGGTCTAAATCCTCCCTGCTCTGTATAATTATGGTCAAATTTCTTCATTCCTCTGAATCTAGGTTATCAACAGCAAAGGGAGTATTGGTTCTTGTCATCTTATATCACAGTCAATGTGGCTAAAAACTGGCTTTAGCTGGTAGATAAAGTAGGCTCGTAGTAACTACTCCTTCTCCAGTCTCTTTGCTATGGACACGGGTTAAATAAACTAAGATTCCCTTTTTCAACTTTGCAAGAGTATTAATGGGATAACATACTCTACTGAATTTGGAAAACATACATAGCCTATATTGAAAATAAATGTACACTGTGTCCAGAACCCCTCTTTCAACCTAACTTCAAATTTTAAAAATTTTAAAATACTTTCCTCATCTTTGAGGAAAGGGTCAATGGCAATACTGAAACACTCCCAATTTCAATAGTGACATCTCACATGCTTTATTTACCTTTAACTCCCAGCTACAGAAGGAAGGCTTATCACTGGCCGATAGACTGGGAACATTCTTAAGAAGAGATCTCATACTGACTGTTCTGAAGATGAGGAAAGATTTGGCAAACCTTACTTTTGTGTAAAGGCCTACTCACCTCAGACTTTAAAAAGTGCACACCATACTATGTGTTAAAATACTACTGTCTTGCTGGGCGGTGGTGGTGCATACCTTTAATCCCAGCACTTGGGAGGCAGAGACAGGCAGATTTCTGAGTTCAAGGACAGCCTGGTCTACAGAGTGAGTTCCAGGACAGCCAAGGCTATACAGAGAAACCCTGTCTCGAAAAACAACAACAAAAACAAACAAACAAACAAACAAACAAACAAAAAACTACTATTGTTTTGAGCAAAACCCAAAAGTAGTCCATTCTCACTGAGACTCAGAGATACAGAAACTCAACAGCAGAATCAGCCCGAGAGCCTAGGCTTCTCTTAGTGTTACTTTCTACACTACACGTGTCTTATTGTAGAAATATAACACTTTTTGATGGTATATAAACTCTTTACTATACATTTAATCTATTGTGAATTAAAATACTTAGTTGTAGTAGCTCATGCCTTTAATCCCCAGCACTCAGGAGGCAGAAGCAGGCAGATCTCTAAGTTCAAGGCTAACCTTATCTGCAGAGTGAGTTCCAGGATAGCCAGGACTACTTACAGAAATACTGTCTTGAACATCATCCCCCTCAAAAAAAAAGCTGATTTAAAGCTGGTTTAAATATAAAGTTAACAATAACACCCATTAATCAGAGATGGTAAATCTGTCAATATAGCACGAAAATGCCTTATGTCTTTGTTAAAATAAAATCCATTTCAGGGGCTGGAGAGATGGCTCAGTGGTTGAGAGCACTGACTCTATAGAGCCCTTTATACAAGTGACATCATTTCACTCTACTGATTCAAGGTAATACCAGCAATAGTGCAAATATATCAAGTGCTTTTGTTATGTTTGATATACACTAAGGATGTAGTATCACTTCTATGACATTCCTGCCCAAGATATGTAACCTGAATCTAATGGTGAAGGAACTAACAAATCCAAATTGAAGACTAATTCATAAAATAAACCACCTACTTGCTTTAAAAATCAACAATGTTATTAAAGACAAAAAAATTGAATTAAAGGCTATAATAAGAAATATAAAAACAAAATATAGGGGGCTGAAGAGATGGCTCAGTGGTTAAGAGCACTGACTATTCTTCCAGACATCCTGAGTTCAATTCTCAGCAAACACAAGGTGGCTCACAACCATCTGTAATGGGATCTGATGCTCTCTTTTGGTGTGTATGAAGACATGACACTCATATTCATAAAATCAATCAATCAGTTAATCAGTCTTTTTAGAAAAAATACAATATATGATCCTAGACTAGCTTTTAGGTCAGAAAAAAATTTACAATTGTTACACATAAACATACAAAGAAGTAACAAATCTAAGTTACTTTTTTTTTTTAAAGATTTATTTATTTATTATATGTAAATACACTGTAGCTGTCTTCAGACACACCAGAAGAGGGTGTCAGATCTCATTACAGGTGGTTGTAAGCCACCATGTGGTTGCTGGGATTTGAACTCATGACCTTCTGAAGAGCAGTCGGTGCTCTTCCCCACTGAGCCATCTCACCAGCCCTCTAAGTTACTTTTTATACTAAAATGTTATGTTTATTATATGAGAATATGTGTGCACATATATGCATGCATGTGCCATGATATACATACGAAAGCCAGAGGACAACTTGTGGGAGTTGGTTATCTCCTACACGTGGGATCTGGGAATTGAATATATGTCATCAGCTTTGGCAGCAAGTGCTTTTACCACCTAATCATCTTGACAGTACCTCTCTCCCCTTTTTATTTTTTTACATTTTAAAGTAGGGTCACATTTACAGAATAGCAAAACAGTATGGCTAGTTTCAACATGCTCTATACCTAGGGTTTTTCTTTCTGTCAACCCCCTGTATAGCCATACACACTATTCATCAGAACTGAGAAATTAATTTTGGTTCAATACTATTAGCAAAAGTAAAAGCTTTCTTAGCATTTCTTCAGTTTCCTTTTTCTCTGACCAGAAGCCAAACCAGAATCTAACACAGCATTTAGAAATGTTTCTATTGTTTTCTCCAATTGTGACAACTTTTCAGTCTTTGTCTTCATAACCTTGACACTTTCCAATAGCATTTCCTACTATGTTACTTTGAAAGTCTGTCCTCCAATACGGCTCCTACATTTCCTCATGAGTAGTCTGATAATGAACCTCATGTTCATTCTGTGTCTCTCTCTTGGGGTGTGTCTGTCTGTCTGTCCCTACACTCTCACCTCTGTGTGTGTGCTGGAACTTTTCTCAGCATCATCTTACCAGGGTAAACAATTAAGCTATGTTTACTGGTGATTCTAACTAGGTTGGATAGTCTTGTATCAACTTGACACAAGCTAGAGTCATCTGAAAGGATGGAATCTCAATTGAGAAAATGCCTCCATAGGATCAGGCTGTAAAGAACTTTTTACAGATTTACTTTATTTTGTGTATATGAGTGCTTTGCCTGCATATATGTCTATGTACCACATGAAGAAGTGGAACCCGATCCTTTGCAAGAATAACAAGTGCTCTTAACCACTGAGCCAACTTTCCAGCCCAAAGCAGGGATGTTTGTTTATTTTGTTTTCTTTTTTTTACAAGACAGGATTTCTCTGCATAGTCTTAGCTATCCTGGAACTCTGTAGACTAGGCCAGCCTTGAACTCATCATACAGCTCCTCCTGCCTCTGCCTCCCAAGTGCTGGAATTAAAAGCATGTGCCACCACTGTCCTTTGTATAGCATTTTCTTAATCAGTGATTGAGAAGGAAAGGGGCCAGCTTTCATTGTGGGTTAGGACATCCTGGATAGATGGTTCTGGTTTTTATAAAAAAAGTAGCCATGAAGCAAGCCATGTAGAGTAAGCTCTGAGCAAGCCAGTAAACAGTACCACTCTATGGTCTCTGCATCAGCTCCTGCCTCTAGGTTCCTGCTCCAACTTCTTTTGATGATGAACAGTGGTATCCTCTGCAACTTGTTTTGTGGTCATGGAGTTTTACCACAGCGATAGTAACCCTGACTAAGACACCAACCTTCAAATTAAATTCTCCTTGGAAACAATTTCCCCTTACTAGTTATTATTTTTAGACTTCACTTTTGTTTAAACCAATGCTCATTTCTGTTGGACTCTGTTCAATGGATTTGGCTACAAGTCAGAACTATTGTGTGTCTAATAGTGGCTAGTATTTCTATCATTGATACTGGAATTCTTTCAAAAGGAAGAAAGGTCACTTGTGTTCATTCAATTAGTTATTTCTATCATTATGAGCATGCGCATACTTATTCCTGAGCCTACAGATAAATCTAGAGATATTCTGTTATCAAGTTAGAACCACTGTGGTTCCTAGAAGCTCTCAGGCTGAGTTCTGTGCCCTTTCATTGTGCCCTGTGTGTTCATTCACACAATCCCACATACTGTCTTACTTTCTTATTTATTATGTGTATGTGGGTTCCCGAATCTCCCAGAGATTGACTTAAAGGTGATTGTGAGCTGCCTGACATGAGTGCCGGCATCCAGACTCCTCTGGGCCTCTGCAAAAGCAGCAAATGCTCTTAGTCATTAAGTCATTTCTTCAGGCTCCTCACCCCATTATCTCTCTAAGCTCCTCCTATTTTCAAGCATTCTAAAACTCTCCAGGCTTTTATTTTTCTTGTTCTAGCCCTGCATCCAACTCTTTTTACTGACACTTAAAACAAGATCTGGGTGCTCTCTCTCTCTCTCTCTCTCTCTCTCTCTCTCTCTCTCTCTCTCTCTCTCTCTCTCTCTCTCTCTCTCTCTCTCTCAGCCTGTGTATGTGCAAGCGTGCGAGTGGTGTTAGAGTTTAGAAATACATGTATGTGCACTCACTCACTCCACCTACCTACCTACCTACCTACCTACCTACCCATCCATCCACCCAGCCATCATACCCATATTGATACCACTGATTCTGACCCAAATTTTCATTCTAGCCTTTCTTGATTGATGACTCTTTCTCAAATATAGTGTATTTATTTGCTTGTTCAACTACAGTATTCAATTAGAGGCACAATTCCTTACATTCAACCTTGAGAGAAACAATTTTACAAACCAGAGTTCTTTGTTTGTATACAATTGTTTTGTCCTTATTATTACAATGTGTAGTTAAAACACTCCAAGGTTTTCCAAGTTCAGCCCCTTCCCCCACCACCTCAGTGTGGTTATGTGATTCATTTTAATACCAGTTGCATCCTCACAGTGTTGACTACATCTCTCCACCACAACACATTTGGTTTGACTAACTTTTTATATCCATTAAAATTCACTTTTTTGTAATATGCAATTCTATGACTTTTGAAAAATAAATAAAATTATGCATCACCAGCTACGAAAGTTTCTGAGTATTTTTTTACTTCCAAAATAGTCCCACTGCACATGTAATTTAGTCCTGCTTTCTTAAGACCGACCAGAAGGTGGCAGTTTCCTTCCACAGCCTTCATTAGGCTACTAAACAGGCTTCTGGGAAGGCAAACAGGCAACTGTCTGTGTTCATGGGCTGTAGCTTAGGGTTCTCAAGAGATGTTATATCGTCAAGAAGATATCCTATAACCTAGAGGTTTGATGTATTTAGCACTCACAGGCCCTAGGCAATGAAGGAAGGTGAGAAAAGTGGAGTATAAAGCCAAATCAGGGTGAGGTTAGAAAGACATATTGGTCTGAAATTGGTAATTGACCAGGGTTTCTGAATGAGACAAATAATAGGAGAGAAGATAATAGCGGGGAATTCCAGGTAGAAGAACAAACTTGAACACATGTGGAATGGCATAACATTTGACCCTGAGACCTTCCTCTAGCCAGAGAAGTTACAAAGATAGGCAGGGAACAATCTTGACAATACTTCAAGTGCTCTATATACATTTGTTTAACATACAGCCAACACACATAGTCTAATATGCAAATACAGGAGATTTGTGAAACAGTATATTGCCTCTGTGATTACACACAGCTCTGCTTAATAACATATTATAACTTCAAAATGATTAAATATCATCATAATCATAATTAAGCTTTCTTCACAATTGTAAAGCTCTCAAAACCTTTTTTCTTACCTATTATTTTTCTCATTTCCAGTTTGTTTTTTCCATCATTTCTATTCTTCCACCACTACTACTAGTACCTCTTCTTCTTCTTCTTCTCCTTCTCCTTCTCCTTCTTCAGGGGGGGTTATTGGGGGGGAGACAGGGTTTCTCTTTGAAGAAACCCTGGCTGTCATAGAACTTACTCTGTAGAACTCAATGATTCACTTGCCTCTGACTACTGGGATTAAAGGTGTGCACCACCACTCCCCAGTTTTTCATCATTTCTGACTCCTTGATGGCTCAGTGGCTATAAGCATTGGCTGGTTTTGCAGAGGATCTGGGTTCAGTTCCCAGTACCCACATGGCAACTCACATATGTCTGTAACCCCAGTTCCATAGGATCTGATGCCTTTTCTGATCTCACAAGTTCCTTCCTATGTGCACATTAAGCACATAGGTGCATATACACCATGAAATTAAATAAATAAACATTTAAAATTTTTATTTATTTGTGTGGGGTATATATATGTCAAGGTACTCCTCTGGAGGCCAGAGGCCAACCATATAGGTTCTATGGATAAAACTCAGGTGAAGAGTCCTGATGGCAAGCACCTTTACTGACTGAACTATCTTGCCATCTCAGTTTTTTTTTAAATATTTATTTTAAAATAATTTATGTGTCTATGCAGAAGATATGTGCCTGTGAGAACAATTGCCCAGGGAGAAGAGAAGAAGGCATCAGATCTACAGGAGCTGGAGTCATAGTCAGTTCTGAGCTGACACATGTGTGGGTGTTGGAAACTGAACCAGAGTCCTTTACAAGAGCAGTATGTGCTCTCTCCAGCCCCCTCCTGGGCGTTTCTAAAAACTTTCTAATTGACTGTTTTGCTTTCTCTACTCAATACTTTAAAGCTTATTAGATTCAGTTTAGTCACGGCATCTCAGGCTAATAGCTCCCAGAAAACTTCTCGATAATAGACCCAGTATCTGAGTATGCTATGGTTTTGTTGTTGTTGTTTCAAGACAGAGTTTCTCTGTGTAGCTCTGACTGAACTGGAACTTACTCTGTAGACCAGGTTGGTCTCAAACTCAGAGATCTGCCTGGCTCTGCTTCCTGAATGCTGGGACTAAAAGCTTGCGCTGTCACCACTGCCTGGCTGAGTATGCTGCTTTTAGTACACAAAAATGACATCAAGTCCTACTTCATGCTTTTCCAATTAAACTCCTGTCATTATTTCTTGAAAGTTTGTAGAGTATATAGTGCATGGTGAAAAACTAACTAAAAAGTATAATAGTTGCAGATGAGAGAGTGGATGAGGGGTAGGCAGAGCGCCCTGAGCATCAACTCACCCTTCCTGTTCATGCCCATCTGAAGACACTTGAGCAGGCGGCAGTACTGGCATCTGTTCCTTTGCTTCCGGGACATGACACAGTTCTTGTCACGACTGCACCGATACACCCGTTTGTTGCAAATGCTCCTCTTGAAAAACCCCTTGCAGCCCTCACAGGAGATGATCCCATAGTGCAAACCTGTAGCACGGTCCCCACAGATGAGACATGTTCGTTGTTCAGCTCGATCATCTGGAACAGAAACTGAAAGTGTACAAGTCAGCACTGTAAAAACAATGGGTTAAATTCACAGTTCCTAAAATCTTCAGCCCTGCTCTGGGTAAATCACAAACACCACAACTCGGGCCACTTGAAGTGCCTTCTTCAAATCATCTCCCCATTAGCCTTTGGGAAAGAGTTGCTTTTGTAACTCCATACTTTTAATCTAGTAATGCAGTGTTCTTCCTCTGTGTCATTCCTAAATCAGTGTTAAGAAAAATGGGCAAATAAGCACTTTATAGTCAAGAACAAAGCTCATAGTAGACACAGCTGAGGAAGAGTTAAGTTTACAACAATACATGCCCCTGAAGGCCTAAATGAGTAAATTTTTTTTTCTTTTTTTTTTTTTTAAAGATTTTTTTATTTATTATATGTAAGTACACTGTAGCTGTCTTCAGATACACTAGAAGAGGGTATCAGATCTCATTACGGATGGTTGTGAGCCACCATGTGGTTGCTGGGATTTGAACTCAGGACCTTTGG
This sequence comes from Hylomyscus alleni, assembly GCA_019843855.1. NCBI lineage: Eukaryota > Metazoa > Chordata > Mammalia > Rodentia > Muridae > Hylomyscus > Hylomyscus alleni. The sequence continues at coordinate 2,597 of JADRCC010175683.1, read as the reverse complement.
AAGAGCAGTCAGTGCTCTTAACCGCTGAGCCATCTCACCCTAAATGAGTAAATTTATCAAAAAAATCAATGGATAAAAAATAGTCTGGGCAAAGGAATTTATCAGAGAAATGGCATGTTTGCAGTGGAAAGGCTCAGACTTAAAATAGTCTCTATATTAGATCAGCAGGACCTGTGACACTTTGGGAGAATTTGCTGATCCCAGTAGAGTAGGAATCATACAAGATGAGCTTTGTAGTGGTATTCAAACCACATGATGTCATGTCAAAAGGGAAAATGAGACAGTAGGAGAATCTTTCACTACTCTAAGATAAAGCAAGCTGTGCACCAAAAAGGCTAATGAGGGAAAGGATAAAGCATTTCAAACCTAAGACCAGTGAGGTGGCTCAGAAGGTAAAAGCACAAGTCTTTACCTGCCTTCAATCTCCAGAACCCATGGTGGATGGACCAAACCAACCACCAAAAGCTGACCCTCGCCACCACAAGCACATGACCCTGCCATACACCTCACACAATAAACTTTAAATTCAAAAATCAATAGACTCTCTAAGAACACTGAAAATGAAAAGCCTCATGAGTTATCACTGAAGGTTGCCAAGACCTGAATTCGATATTTTAAAAATATGTTAAATAAAGGAAAGGGGAGTGATATAAGCATTTAAGTCATGTCTTGTTTCATGTCCCGAGAGCAAGAGAAGGGAGCAAGATGGAAAGGCAGTTTAGAAACTATAAACTATTGAACTTCATGCTTAGTAGAGAATTATTAGGATCTGGTGAAGAACTAGATATATACAACATGGTGGGAACAGCTCACCTGAAGGCCCCCAGCACAGGAAGCCTTGAGGTACAGAGAGAAAGGAAGGGAACATTTGGCTTACAAAGCTCTAGAACAGGGGCAGGATAATAAAATCAAGTCTTTAGGCCTCTGGGCTCAAAACTAGGCTCTGCCACTTGTTAGCTCTGCCTCTGTGAAAAGAACTGGCAATTTTTGAAGTGTTAACTACCTACAGCAAGACAAGAGAAGGTGGAGAAGAGGGTATAGCTGGAAGTAACCTTTGCCACCATGTTTTAAATGTGGCGCTAGACAGCACTCTTCAGTGTGGGTTTACTGAGAAAGAGTCACACTCCTTTTTAAAACTGTACCCAGATAATTCACTAAGCTTCACCACGAAGAGCTCCAGGGAGCCATCTTGTGACAATAAGGTTATCTTACCCTAATATGGAAAAGTCATGATCTGACCATAACCTTATTCTGAAAATTGCTGTTTTGTTTCTGGTTTTTTTTGTTGTTGTTGTTGACTCAGGATGTCATGTAGCTGAGACTGTTTTTGAACTCCTGATCCATTTGTGGCCATACAGACATACATGTCACCATACATGTGCTACAATTATAAGCATATGCCACCATGTCCAGCTGTTTTCAAAATGTTTCTGGTCATTTATGGTAGCCCACAGTAAGTAAAGGTAACATTAGCCCCAGTTACTCACAGCATGCAAGAGTGGGGCAAGACTGCTCATGGCAAATAGGCAGTGGTCATGCCAAAAAATGGCTGTGAAGCACTGAAAAGTAAGCTTGGGGATTAAGGAAAATGGGACAAAACTACAATTTCTGGAAAAAAATCTTACACGTGGCCTTTATACATGTAGTCTTTCATATAGTCTTGCAAACATTAAGAGCAATATTAAGAACTTTCCTACAGTTAGAAATTACTGTACTGTGAAGAACAAATACTGTTATGTTGAATGTTGCTTTTTCAAACTCCTACTAAAACAGTTAAGAAAAGATCCAGACCTCAGGCAAAGTCTCCATGGATACATATTAATACTCAGATGTAGAAATGTCAAAGAGAAAAAAGAAAAGAAAACAAACAAACCAACAAACAAAAACCAACAACACTGAAAATGGTAAGGTAACTGACAAAGTCAGCTAGGAGATTGTCCCTGGTCATTGTTTTAGAGCACCACCATGCTACATCTGCTTGAATGAAAGTATGTATTCATCTTCACATCATATAACAGCAACAAAAAAAGCAAGTGTGGTCATTAGTCTGACTAGAAGGTTACAAGTTTTGGCTCTTGTTTCATAAAAGTGACAGGTCCTTTTAGTTGCATCACATCTAACTAAAGTTACTTTGCAGGCAAATTTCAATCAGAGAATTAATAGTCACATCTGGTGCCAAGTCCACTCTAGAAAAGGTATATTTTTGTTTTTAGTTCTGGAATTTGAACCTAGATCTCCCTTACTTGTTTGTTTATTATAGACAGACTTGCTAAGTTAAACAGGCAAGTCTCAGATATGTGTGTAATTCTCTGCTTCAACCTCCCAAGAAGGTGAGTTAATATCCTACACCAGGTCTAGCTTGTACACTTTTGAATAAATACATAAGTGGGTAAACAGTATGACTTAGTGAAGTGTTTCAAAATTACAAGTTATAACATATAGCATTGTGATTTAAAAAAAAGGAAAATATTGGGTGGAAATGATGAAAAAGACACCCAATGTTGACTTCTGGCCTTTATACGTCCATGTATATACACACACATATGCACATAAACCACACACACACACACACACACACACACACACACACACACACA
>JADRCC010175682.1:0-14800 GCA_019843855.1 Hylomyscus alleni | reverse complement strand
GCATGTAACACATGTATCCTTATATCGAAAGTGAGTCTTGTATACAACACATTACTTCCTGTTTGGTTTAATTTCTTTATTCTTTATGCATATTGTATTTTTATACATTCAAATGCCTCCAAACCTTTGTTTTGGGACTTTAACCATTTATACTTAATTATAGGTAAGTAAGGATCTACTATTGGTATTTTGAGAGGGGTGGTGTTTTGCTGGGAATTGACCCCAGAACAATGCTAAGACAGTGTAATACACTAAGCTTAATCTTCAGCTTTTGCATGTCTGCCTCTCTTACCACCTTTGGGCTTTTATATTCTGGTATTTTATAATTTAGTTTTTGGAACAAGTACTGTAACCTTCTCTAAGTTGTCTTCTTATCTTTACAATTATCTTCCTCCCACCATCTTGCAAAGTGATCGAAGTCTCTCTCATTATAAAGTTACTATTAGGGTGCACCTGTAACTAGGGGAAACTGTGGAGTTTAATCTCCATCCCCCATGGTCTCTCTATCAGGTTTTATGTTCTAATGAAAAGACAATTTCAATCCAGTTCTATCAGTCATACATTTTTACCAGTTCAATGTAGTCCAACAAATTTGCTTTTGTAAATTCCATTAGGTAGGAAAGCTTCCCTAAGTGTGTACGAGAGTTCTCTCATAGTAGTGGAGTAACTAATTGTCTAGGCAGAATATGGAACTATACGCATCCCTCAGTGCAACTTTGAGGTTACCATTTCCTTAGATCTCATTCATATGAGGGCAGATAGATGTCTATAATTAGAGTACTGTTTATTTCACTAGTAAAAGATCCCTGAGTGCTAATGAGTTATCCCTTATATACAGATTTAGGTAGAGGATGGAAGCTTTTCTGCAGCTGTCTCAGAAGTGTCTCATACCTGAGCCCTTTCAGATATAAATTCGATACTGACACAGTGTATCCCTTCATAGGGCACTTCAACTAGTAGTTTCCTCTGGGTGTTAACATGTTTATGTATACATGTACATGTATGGGAGTGTGTATGTATCTTTTACTGTCTGTGTTATTTATTAGGTAAATTTAACATCTAACACATATATCGTGTCATGCATATTTGTCTACATTGTTCTATGCATTAAACCCCTTCTCTCCCATAGATCTCAATTGCCTATGAAATACAATGTAGATGATTTAAGTGAGGCATAAGATTTCTGGATCTGTCTCTTAGCTCTTAGCATTATACAGAGTAGTCAAGGATTAGCAAACTGCTTGTAGCTGGCTTCTACCTGTGATGCTATTATACCCTTCTGTGTGGGGCTTATGCTCTGCGCCTGCCTGGGGCACCTCTTCTACTTTTCTTCACCTGGTTCACTCTTACTCATATTCTGTGACTCAGCTCTGGCACAAATGTTTTCAAAGAGCCTTCCCCTATAATCTGTCTAAGTTATGCTTATTTATCTATTACTTGTATAGTGTTGGCACTATGCTAAAAAGCATTCTAAGCCCTCTCAAGCCTCAAAATTCTACAACTTTTGTTTTGTTGTTACTCTACCTTTTGGAAAAGGAAGCAGAGGCATTAGAATTTTAAGTCACCCGTGTTCAAGTATGTTACAAGTAGCAAATATTCATACAACATATAAGTGGCAAATTCACACTACAAACATGGACCACATGCCTTTGCAGTCTATATCCACATGCTGTTTTGTTCTTGAGATAGGGTTGTTTTGTTTTTTTTTTTTTCCATTTCCCAAGCTGGTTTAGAACTTGCGGACACAAGCAATCCTCCTGCCTTAGTCTCGTGGTGTATATCCTTTTCATTCATTTGCTGTGGTGCTTCCCAGTGTTTTGTCTATGTATTCTTAAATCACCTTAGGAATGCCTCTCTTGTAAGGTTTAGTTTTTTAGTGTAATAGTTTTAGAACACCTTTTGGTGGATATATCTACTACTCTACATAAGGCTCTTAGTGCTCATCAGCTTCTGAGACAATATAGTACAATGGTTAATGAAAAAGATTATGAAATTTAGAATCAGGTCATACCCGAAGTTCAGTCCTGTCTTGTATACTAGCTGTGTACCATGACACATGTTTTTTAACCATTTTATGGCTTTTTTGCTCATTTTGCAAATAAGACTAAGAATACCTTACTATTAGAAAGAACAGAATCTTAGGATGCATCAAAATTTCCTGTCAGAATGTACAGTAATAAACTCTTATTAATGCTTGACCGTGGCAATTAGTTAGCATCCCTGTATCCCCAGCAAACAGCATGGCGTCTCAGAAATAGACATTTGAAAACTATTTGTTGAACCTGAATCATTACAGAAAACTTTGGGCTGATGCAGATATGTGAAGTGTGTCTTGGTATATGAATTAATAGGAGATTACTTGTAGTTATACACAATGTGCTCTTGCCCAGTATGCCTACAGGAGTTTTACCCCAAAGGTTAGTTAGTCATATCAGTCTCCAGTCATGCAACTAAAAACAGCCATCAGTTTGAATGCAGCCATCAGTTTGAAAGCAGTTGAACCCAGCAGGGATAGACAGCACATTGCTTTAAACTGAGTCTCATTAGTCTAGGTCATCTCATCATCCTTTGAAACAAAAAAAGAAGGCTGTTGCTGTTGTTTCCTTTTCTTAGAATAAGGACTTCAGGATGCCACAGTGCTGACCACTTGTTCATTCCTCCCAAAATTCAGAGACATGATACTGATGGAAGTGAGGTTAACCTAGAGGTGCTGCAACATGATCTGCAAGGCATAGATTAGAGGTCAGTAGATTGAGAGAATGCAGATGGATGTATCAGCTGATCATTCATGAGGTTTTTCTGTCCCATGGTCACTCCAAATTCTGGCCTGTGGGCTTCCATTTCCCTAATATCCTAAAGAGTTGTATTACTCTCAGATATGACAAGCACATGTATTTTGAGATTTTTCTCTTGATCTTGAGTATAAGAAGATGTGTATTTAATTTATACCTGGGATTTTTTATTGTTATAATTTTCTTTATTCTTGAGAATTTCATATACTGAAGTTCTATGAAATATGATCATGTATACTTCCCCATTTCCCTCCACCTCCCTCCAACTTCCCTCAAATCTCTCTCTTAACCTTATTTTTTTTGTTTGTTTGCTAACTAAATCCAATTAGTACTGCCTATATCTGTGCATGGGTGTCTGGACATCCATTTAGACATGGGAAACTTAGCAGTGGGATTACCCTCTAAACAGAATGATTCTTCCCCTCCCAACAGTTCCTTGGTATGGGTTGAGCCTGGAAAGCACCTCCTCCATTTATTCCATACTTTTGGCTGCTTCGATCTTGTGTGAGTCTTGCGTAGGTAGCCATAGCCATTATGAGTTCATGCATTCACTGGCTACATTATGTCTAGAAGACAGAATTTCGCAGCACTCCTCCCCAAACATTACTTCTTCCATTCTTCTCACCTTCTCTTCTATGATATGTACCTTGGATATTTTCTCATTGCAACATTCTCCAAAGTGACTGGGGCAGTCTGAAAAGTACATTTTTCATCTTTTTGCCAAGTGAAACTTATAGTAGAAGTAATTGAATCAAGTAATCTCCATCCTCACCTAGAATCTGGCAATTTGGTTAAATCTCTCATGGTTAATGATGCCATTTCTTTTTCCACATATGCTAGTGTATAAAACTTTATCACCACAAGCAAAAATAAGTCCAGAGGAAGAGTCTGGCCTCTTAGGTGCTGATGGAGTTTACTTGTAGTCATGTGTGGTGTGCTTTGGAGTGACATGTCATGGTGTAGTATGGCATGGCATGGCATGGTGTGGTGTAGATTTGGGCAGGAAGGCCCTGGAGAAGGTCTTCAGTCAGATGATAAAGACTTGGAAGTGTATACCATGGATTAGGGAGTATGGCTAGACATAAGCATGGACATAATGCACTAGGGGATTGTCATTGATTTTTATGCTCAAGTTAAGGCTAAGATTGCCATCTGTCTTTTTCTCCAAATGGCAGAAACAAATGGTGGTGAATTCAGAAAAATGTTCATCCCTAGAAAATACCCCTGGCTAAAAATAACATGTATTTACTGAGTCAGGTTCTACTGACGGGTTCTGTAATAGTGATCAGGTCTCCTCATTTGCAAGATTGGGGTACCATACCAAGTTGGTGGGATGATTTTGACAAAGCCTGAAAATATGCTCTAGATATGTTACTGCAATCCTATGAATGAAATGGAGAGACCCCCTGAAAGCTAGGTGCTCACAGATCCTCAAGAAATGTGTTAGGTACAGAGACCTGTGTTGTTGGAGGTGGGATCCAGGGCCAAGTACATGCTAGGAAAGTACTCTACTCTTGATTTACAACCCATCTTAAGAAAGGACTGTGTTTAAATGAAGAAACCACAGCTCTGAGATCTTTACTGACTCCTCTGTGGTTGAGTAGGAGTGGTGCCAAAGCTCAATGTGAATTACTTCAGTGTTTAGCACAAAGACCTTGGAAACCTATTTGTATTCTTTTGGAAAATGTGAGTGACTATTGGTGAGAGTTTCAAGGATAGTTGAAAGCTGCTGGCAAGAGTTGTTCAGAGGCTGGCAGATGATTTCTGATCCTAGTAGTTTAGGCCCTGTATGTCTTAACCTACATTGACTTTTGAGTGATAGCTTCTTAAACTGGAAAATAGGTATAAATCTTTTCACTTTTTTGAAAATATTTCTACTTCTGCTGAAACAGAATTCTAATAAAAACAATTCCATTTTATGTATTTTGAAAAACCTTGTAAATTATGATTCTGTTTTGTGTGAACTATGTATCATACCTTTGAGGATGACCAGGAAGAGAGAGCTAGAGTTGGTACCCTGAAAGGGAGACTATGTCAGATAAATAGGTAAAACTATTTCTGTAGTGACACCTCAGAGAGAGACACACAGACAGAGACAGAGACAGAGACAGAAAGAGCACAAGTGAAAGTTAAGTGAGCTGTTGTAAAGAACTGTACTTGGTTAGCCCAATGCTATGAGTTCAGGTTTATAGAGGAGGGCCATGAGCATGTGCCTGTGCAGGGGGATTGGAGAAGAGGACAGAGAGGCAGAAAATAAGATTGAAAGATGGACAGGAATGAATTGAGGGATCACATGCATGTGTAAGCCTGCTGTTTCCAGTACCCACTTACTAGATTGGAAACCCCCAATGCTTGTATTAATATCTGATCATCAAAGACTTTCTAATCTTAGACTTTGTCAGTCACTACTATCTTCAGTTGTCAGAGAAATGTGACCAAAAGGAAGAGAATGAGAAAAAAGTATTCAAATTCCTCTCTAAGGTGATTTTATGAGTCTACTAAACATCTGCCCCTCATGGGAAGATGCCTTCCCACAACTTCACCTGCTTGTTGCAACTCTTCCCTCCTTTGTCCTTGGCCTCATTAGCCAATGCTTACTATGATCATTTGAAGAATTTTCTTGCTACCTTTTTTCTAAAAATATATTTGACCAGCTTTGTCAAGAGTTTTCAAAAATTAAAGGCTTAAACAAATTTGGATTTAAGCATTTCAGAAAGGAATTTCGCTCGTTTTTTGGGTCGCGTTTGGTTTTATGACAGTCTCATGTGATCTAGGCTAGCCATGAACTTGCTATGTAGCTGCACTTTTGTGAAACTATACCGCCTTATCCACTTCCTCAGTTCTGGCATTGTGGGCAGAGGTGGGAATTTGAATTCTCTGCCGCAGAGATTCTGGTCTCCCTCCCATAAAGGATGGGAGATTTATGTATGTATGTATGTATGTATGTCACACACCCATGTGTATATGTGAACTTGCCATGGCACCTGTGTGGAGTTGGTATCCTCTGCAGTTTAGTTTCAAGGCAGAGTCTCTTGTTTCTGTCCCACTGAGTACTCCAGGCTAGCTGGCCAATGACTTTCAAGCTGATTCTCGACTCTGCCTCCCATCCTTCTGTTGGAAGGCTGTAATTACAAAGGCTTGCTACCGCAACCCCATCTTTGTATGTGGGCACTGAGGGTTCAGACATATCTTTAGGTTTGCGAGGTTTCTGTAACAAGTGGTTTCATTTACTAACCCGTCTCTCTGGCCCAGGACAGAATAATTTAGGTGACATTTTCTCTTTGACTAAAGTAGAAAAATCTTTCTTCCTGCATGTTCTTGAATATAACCCATATTTGGGAGAATTTTGAATAGAGTTTTATGTAAAATTGTTGCTTAGGGCCATTCACTTAGCAAACTCTCACCTTTAATTTCTTTGTCAAATAAAGGAACTAAATTCAATTGTTGAATTTCAAATTTGTGTGTTATCATATAATTTTAATAAGTGTTTGAAGATGGATCCTTGAGGTGAAGGGAGAAGCTTTAGAGTTCATCATAATCTTTTCCTCCACACCCAGTGTATTTTACATAAAATGACACAGATTTTCTTAATAACTTTAATGGTGTGCTATTAGAATATAGCTGCAACATTAAGCCAGGAGAATTATCAGTGCTAAGTATGCTCCAATTTAGAATGCATGAATAAATTCTCTAAAACACTTAAGAACATCCATTTTCCTCAGCTAAATGATCTGAAAGTTCAAAAGGTAAAAGGAATATTTCTTATATGAAAAGTGACATGCATTTCAGGATAGAGTTTGTGTGTATGTGTGTGTGTGTGTGTGTGTGTGTGTGTGTGTGTGTGTGTGTGTGTATCATATGTGTGTGATGTGTATGGTGCTGGAGATTGAAACCAGAGCATCCCTGCCACTGGGCTACATACACAGCCTCCCCCAGACTTTCCTTTTTATTTTGAGAGAGAGTATTACTGACTTAAAGAGGCTGGCTCTGGGTTCACTGTGGGCCAGTGAAACTTTGAACTCATAGACACTCCTATCTCAGCCTCCTGAGTAGCTGGGAGCACAGACTTGTGCTACCAACTTTGACTCAGAATAGAGATCTCTCCTCTCCTCTCTTCTCTCTTTCCCTCTCCTCCTTCCCCTCTCTCTCCTCCTTCTCTTTTCTGGGATTTTGGAGACAGAGTTTCATGGAGAATAGCATTTGTTGCCATTGTGTTATTGATGATAGTCCTGCAGATAGGTGAGGTGGACTCTGAAAATATATTTTCTTAAAGACAAAGTCTCATGTGTCCTAGGTCGACCTAAAATTTGCTTATAGCCAAGGAAGAGCTTGAACCCCTGATCTTTCTCTCTTTACATTCCAAGGGCTAAGCTTACAGGTATTACAGGTCTGGATTCAGATTACTATCTGAATACTAGTAAGTTCCTTGCTGACACATTTTAAATGTCCCTTGACAGTTTCAAGGCAACTATGTATGGTGTGTCCCCTTTCCTGTGGGTGTCAGAGATTTATAGATATCTTGAGGCACTAGTGGCTCAGTTACTTCAATATTCCACTATTACTCCACTGGTAAGAACTTGCCTTACATAATGCAAGAGGAACTGACAAATAATGCTTAAGATGATAAAAGGGTGATTAGGAGATTCAGGGGTGGGGTAGAAGTTAGCTAAAGTACCTTTACCCCAGCTAGGTTTTGCCAGTTACTAAGTTACGGTCTCGATCCTAAACCTATTCTCCACACTGCTTTGTTAGGCTAGCAAGAACACAGGGCAAACAGAATCTCTGCCTTGTTGACTGACTTTGTTTTAGGTTCTCCCACTGGGGATTAGTAGAGAGGAGACTGAACTGAAGGACTTGTTCCTTCCTGTTTACTGACTGTGGGTTTCCTGTCTGCTCAGGCTTCCTGTGAGCATCACTTCAGCCTTGATACTTCACTCTGGAAATAGCAAATGTTCCCTATAGCACCACCAGTCAATCCACTTTGCAGGTTTTCTATCCACTTGAAAGAACTAGCCACATCACACGTCACTCTCAAACACCAAGTGAGAGGTCCGTACCCCTCCACAGACCTCTCTATCCCAGGACCACAGGATCTTCTCTCCAGTCTAAGGAAGATCAGTTGACATAATATACTACCTAGGTTATAAATTTACTCAAGATTTATCTGTTTCAGCATCCACATACCGTTTTTGAATGGCCTTGTGATTGATTATATGGCATTTTCCAGAAGGTACTTATTTCTGTAACCACCACTGCCACCACATCCAAGAGGAAATTTCTCCGTGTCCTTTCACTTTTATGTTTGCTCTTACCACCACCTCCTTCTTGACAGCCACTTATATGCTCACCATCTCTCTAGTTTTTTGTTTGGAGTATGTTGCATAAATAGAAACATGGTGTGTAATCATTTCAGAATTGACTATTTATTGAACATGGTGTCCTTAAGATCTGTTCAAGCTGTTGGATGTATCAAGGGTTGGTTTCTTTTTGTTGTTAAGTAGTATTCCATAGTATAAGTGTAGAAGAATATATTTAATCATTTGTAAGGTGAAGAATATTTAGTTTGCTCTTAATTGAGGATATTAAAATGGCTGTGAACATTTGATTAAAATTTGTTTTGTTTTCAAGTAGGATCTCTCTGTGTAGCTCAGGCTAGCCTTGACCTTGTGATTGTTTCAACTTCACATTCCTGGCTTCTGAGATAATATGCACCCTGTTTGAGGATAGGGTTTTGAGTGAGCATGAAATTAATTTTTTTCTGGAATAGATGCCTAAGGGTATTATTATTAGGCCACATGGTAACTGTATGTTTAATGTTTTCAGAAATTACCAGAATTATTCCAAAAGTGGTTATATTATTTTATATCATTGTGCATGAGTCTTATTTCTTGTCCTTATTAGCATTTGATTCATTTTTGTGTTAGCTATTTGGATAGGTACATAGTAGCATCTCACTGTGTTTTTAATTTGGATTTCTCCCTTGAGTAGTGATGTTGGACATCTCTGGTGAATATATGTCTCCCATGTATTGTTGCTGATGATGTGTTTAAGTCTTTCACCTATTTAAAACTTGGGGTCAGTTACCCAGGTTAAAGGATTTTTTAAGGTACATTCTGGTGTTTCACAATTATGCCTTCTCTTTAGGCTATTTTTTATCCTTTTCACATAGTCTTTCAGAGAACAAAATTACATGAATGTTTCAATGACATTGACTTTCCTCCTTTTTGTATTATGCATTTGATGTAGTGTCTATTTACCCTTCACTAAACTTCAGTTTATGACATTTTTCTCTCATATTCTCTTCTAAAAGTTCTATAACCGTATTTTAATCAACAATCCAATTTGAGTTAATTTTGTTTGCATAAGAGAGGAGATTTAGGCTTCAGTTTATCGCTCTTGTCTTACACATAGATCTCTAATTTTGGCAGCACAATTGTTGACCAATGACAACAGCAATTTCATGCTTCTAGGGGTTTCATAAGGACTTCAGGTCTGCAGAGTTTTTGGAAGATGCAAGACTCTGTATTTGCTTGGTGCTAATAGTATTACAGCAGAGTATGCAGAACAAACATATTTGGAAAGATCCATGTACTAGGCAAAATCCAGCAAGGTTAGGCTCAGACTCCCCCGCCCCTTATAAAATGGCATAGGACATACAGAGAGAACAAGCCTGACTTGGAAAGCAGGGACCTTACAGCATCCAGGCAGATGTGACCTGTAGCTTATCTGAATCCTGGCAGAACAGCTTGTTATTCTGTCAGAACACAAGCAAATGGGGGGTTCCTTTTGTTTTCATCCCACAAGGACCACAAAGACTTGATACTTTGGGGCATTTGTTCTGAGTGTTAGTGATCTTAGAAAGACTCATATGTCTTGCTGCCAAAGCTGTCTGGACCTTCTATTAAATTACTTTTGCAGTTTGGTCAAAAAGCATCATTTCAATTAAGGAAATGGCACCTAGGAATTCCTAAGTTCCTGAGGCAATCCCTTCTTTGCCCCTTCCCCTTCTCCAGGCAATCATCCAAGTCATTCACAGTTTATGTCCCTTTGCATGACTTTGCAGGTTTTAGAACTTACAATTTGAGGGGCTGGAGAGATGGCTCACTGGTTAAGAGCACTGCCTGCTCTTTCAGAGGTCCTGGGTTCAATTCTTAGCACCATATGGCAGCTCACAACTGTCTCTAACTCTAGTTCCTTAGACAAATGTGAAGACAAAGCCCGAATGCACATAAAGTAAAAATAAATAAATCATTTTTAAAAGAGTTTACAGTTTGAAACATAAATATATTTTATAACATTTTCAAAATGTATTAAAAAATAAACTATATTCTGAAATATAAATTTATATGTTTTTATATCTATACATTGAATCATAACTTGAGTTACATATCTTCTAGGGGCTTTGAGCCTAGTGATTTGGACATTCACACACTTAATACCAGTAGATAGCTCATTATTTTTTGGCTGATTTAGTATATTTTATTGTGCGCATGTACTGTTGAGTATTGCTTGTCCCAAATACTAGGGATCAGAAGTGTTTTAGATCATAAAAGTATTTCTGTTAAATGTTCTCTAAGGACTTATTGATTTTACATTTAGGCCTATGGTTCATTTTGAGTTAATTTTACATATGCTACAAATATGAATCATGTTTTTTGTATAAGTATATCTATAGTTACAACATCACTTATTGAAAATGGTATTATTTTTAGAGTAAATTCTTCTTGTACTATTGCAAAAACAAATAATAATTGTATTTTTCTGTTTATTCCTAGATCTTGATTTCTGTTCCAGTAATATATGTCTGTTTTGATATAAATCTTACAGTATCTTCAAATGCAATTTTATAATAAGTATTAAAATTAGATGGTATTAATTCCTAATTTTTATGAACCTTGTATTGCATATTCTAAGACATTTAATTTTCTGTGTTTTAGAATCAACTTGTCAAATTCAAAACAGTTCTCACCAAGAATTTGAAAGAGATTTTGTTCAACCTATGAATCAACTTGTGAAGAATTGTCATTTGAATAATACAAAGTGTTCTGACAATGAATAAGGTATGGATCTCTTCATATAGATTTTCTTCAGGGTCTCTTAGCAATGACATACTATTCAACATAAAGATTTAATACATCCTTGTGTTTTATACATCTTTTTTTTCTGTTTTTTTTTTCCCAAAGAAATGTCCTAATGAAACTCTTTTGCACAATTAAATATTTAAGGATGTCACATATTCTAAATGTCTTTTATTGGATATGTTTTGCAGTTGTGTTGGTAGGTTATGTCAACTTGACACAAACCTAGACATATCTTGGAAGAAGGAATCATTTAAAAATAGGTTTATTTATTTATTTTTTATTCTTCTCTCATATATTACATCCTAACTGCAATTTTCCCTCCCTCCTCTCCTCACAGTCCCCTTCTAACATCTCCTCTCCCCAGATCCACTCCTCCTCTTGTTTCTCTTTAGAAAAGAGCAGGTCTCCCAACAATATCAACCAAACATGGCATATCATTTTGCAATAAGACTAGGCATATCCCCTTATATTACGGCTGGATGAAGCAACCCAGTAGGAGGAAAAGGGTCCCAAAATTAGGTAAAAGAGTCAGAGGCAGATCCCATTCCCACTGTTAGGTGTCCTACAAGTATACCAAACTACACAACTATAACACGTACAGAAGGCTTAGGTCAGACTCATGCAGACTCCCCAGTTGTCAGTTTGGTCTCTCTGAGCCTCTATGAGCCTAGGTTAGTTGGTTCTGTAGGCAGTATTTCTGTGGTGTCCTTGACCCTTCTGGCTCTTAAGGATCCATCCTTCTCCTCTTCTGCAAGATTCCCTCGGAAAAAAACAAACAAACAAAAAAAAAAAAACTTTAAGCCGGGCGTTGGTGGCGTACGCCCTTAATCCCAGCACTTGGGAGGAAGATTTCTGAGTTCGAGGTCAGCCTGGTCTACACAGTGAGCTCCAGGACAGCCAGAGCTACACAGAGAAACCCTGTCTCGAAAAACCAAAAAAAAACCAACAAAGATTCCCTGAGCTCTGCCTAATGTTTGGCTGTGGATCTCTGCATCTGTTATCATCAGCTGCTGATGATAAGAAAGCTTAATTGAGACGATACACTTCTAGATTGGCTTGTGGGCAATGCTGTGGTGCATTTTTTGATTGGTGGCTAATTTGGCAGGGCTCAACTCATTGGAGGAGGGGCCACCCCTGGATAGGGTCCTGGAAGGTATAATTAAGTAGGCTGAGCAAACCATAGATAGCAAGCCAGCCCATAGTGTTTCTCATGACTTTTACTTCAGCTCCTGCTACCAGGTTCCTGCCTTGAGTCCATGCCCTTAATTCCCTCAATGATGGAGTTTATCCTGGGAACTGTAGGCTGCAATAAACCCTTCCTTCTGCAAGTTTCTTTTGGCCATGGTGTTTTATCACAGCAATAAAAATCTGAAGACAGCAATTGCGTTCTCCCAGTCTGTGATTGTCTTTCTTTGTCTTGGTCTTCAAAGGAGCCAAATTTTAGTATTTTTAGATGCAGTTGTAAATAGTATTTTAAAATTTCAGTTCCCATTACTCTTTTAGTGTGCAGAGAAGTGAAAAAATGTAGTGTGTATTAATGATGTGGTCTTCAGCTTTGCAAACATCTTTACTATTGGGACCTTTTGAATATGCGACCAGTTTTCTGCATTTAAGCACTTACCTGAAGCTGAAAGTTACATGAAGCTGAAAAGAACTATGTCTTTATAACTTGAATGCTTTATTGTCTTTTTCTTGCACAGTGACTCTGCTAATTTGTATATTTGAAGCCTATTTTTCTGACTCCATCAATTTATGCTAATAAATTTGTTCTTAATATTCCCCTATTCTTCTTGGTAATGTTTGTATAGTCCTTTCTCATTTCTTTTTGTGATTTTTTTTTTTTTTGCTTTTGTTTTTCTGAGACAGATTCTAACTCTGAATCTGTAGCCTGAGCTTGGAACTTGCTATGTAGCTAGGCTGGCCTTAAATTTGTGGTAACCCTCTGGCCTTTTCCTTCCAAGGGCTACGATTGCATGTGTGAGCCACCATAGTGATAGCCCTCATTCTTGATATCAGTAATTCTTATCTTCTCTCTTTCCTAATATGTGTAACCAAAACTTCAATTTTTTTCTGATTATCTGAAAGGACAAACTTTTGGTTTCACTTAATTTCTCTACTGACTTTCCATTCATTTTTTTAGATTAATTTTATCTAGCTTTCCAATTTATAAGTGAAGTCTGATGTCACCGATTTGAAATGTCTCTCCTTCTGTATGTGTTTGATATACTCAATTTCTACCATGTACTGCATTAAGGGCTTTTTCTGTTGTGATATGTTTCCCTTTTTACTAGCCTAAATTAACTGTGCAAAAGGATGTAATTTCTATAATGCATATAATGAGTTGTGATTGATTTTTTTGCCTTCTATTGTTCTTCCTTATCCCTCTACCCCCTTTTTTCTTCCTCATCACTAATAGTCTTTTTAGTTTTGTGTACTTCTTACTTTCCCACTAGCTTCCATGAATTAGAGAAAACATGTGCTACTTGGTTATTTCTCATAATGTGATGATCTCCAGTTCTATCCATTTTCCTGAACATGTTATAATCTCAGTTTCCTCTGTAGAGGACTCTAAGTCCATCTGTATATACACCATACTTGCTTTATCCACTCCTCCATTTAAAAGCATCTAGGCTAAGTCTATAATTTGACTATAGTGCTGTAATAAACACGAGTGTGAAGATACTCTATGGGAAGCAACCCAAAAATAGTGTGGCAGGATCATATGGAAATTAATTTTTTGTTTTATTATGAGTATTCATATGAATTTTTACAATGTTGGACAAATTTATATCATATCAGCTCCTTTTTTCCCTGCACCTTTGCCTGGAATTCATTGTTGTTTGTCTTAATTGATTGTAGCCCTTATGACTGGACTTGGATTAAATCTCAGTGTAGTTTTTGTACATGTTCACATGGGTGCATTTGTAAACCTAGCATTTAGAAGGAAGAGGCTGAACAATTACCCCAAGTGATTGAGCCCAGTCTAGGTATATGAGAAGTTCTAGGCCTGGGTTACAGAGTGAAAGTCTGTCTCAGACAAACAAGAAACGAAAGAAGAGGAAAGATAATACAGGTGCATGTGTATGCTGTGGACGCACATGTGTGCGCACTCGTGTGCATGAGCATATGTATACATGTGCATGTTTGCATGTGCTTGCGTTTGTGGTGGGGAGCAGAGAATAACAGGAGTTGTTTCTTAGGAGTCATCTACTTTATTTTTCATAAATATTTAGAAAAGGTTTCCTGACATTCTGTAAGCTTAAGCGGTCTTTTCACTTACATTGATTGCATTTTGGTTTTTTTATTTACCTAAAAAAAATGACATGACATAAAGTAGGAAATATGGGAGAAGTTGGGGTGAATAATGGAGATGAGTATAAGCGTGATCGTATTTTCTTGGACACATGTATAAAATTCCCTCTGATAAAGAAAAACTAAAAAAAAAAATCTAACCCTTTCTAGCTCCTTTTTGTCTTTTGATCCATGTGTTAAAGTGCCATTAGATTTAGCTTTCAGATACTAATAAACTTTCCAGATATCTTTTTTTTGTTTGTTTTTTGAGGTTTTTTTTATTTTGTTTGTTTGGTTTTGGTTTTTCGAGACAAGGTTTCTCTGTGTAGCCCTGGCTGTCCTGGAACTCACTCTGTAGACCAGGCTGGCCTCGAACTCAGAAATCCGCCTGCTTCTGCCTCCCAAGTGCTGAGATTAAAGGCATGTGCCACCACTGCCCAGCTCCAGATACCTTTTTGTTATTAGAATATACTTGATTTTTTTGTTGTTGTTGTTTTTCAAGACAGGTTCTTTCTATGTAGTCCTGGAACTCGCTGTATAAACCAGACTGGCCTCAAACTCAGAGATCTGCCTGCCTCTGCCTTCTGAATGACAGAATTAAAGGTGTGTGCCATGATGCCTGGCCTGTATTTTTTT
>JADRCC010175680.1:0-12488 GCA_019843855.1 Hylomyscus alleni | reverse complement strand
TGTGTTACTTGCAAATGAGCACTCAAACAATAGACAGAATCTGTACCGATTCTTAAGCTGCTGGACTTTTTCTAGGCTTTATAACCAAGTCTTGGTCTTTGTTAAGGTCTCAGCCTCTGTCAGTGGTCAGTGCACATTCTTATTCATTCTTGGCTTCCAAAAACAATACTAACATATAGACAGAGCTGTGCTTAGAATATAACTTTTACACATAGGTTAACAGAATCTCACAGAGGCCAAGTGAATTAATAAAGTCATGCAGTTAGTGAGTGGTAGAGGAGCCTCTGTCATTCAGGACTCTGGGGCATAGTCTAGTACCAGAATGTTAAGAACTCAGCCATCCATGATGGTGAGTATGTGGATACCTCTGCACTAGGTCAGCCATCCTCAGTTGAACTCAGTTTATTCTGGGACACTGAGGGAATGACAGGTCATTTCAGCTTTACACCAAAAGAATGAAAACCTGCTGTTTAGCGTGCATTACTGTGTTTCAATTTCCCTATAGGGACTATTATACTTTCCAAGGGCTTTCTAAATTACACATTACAGGAGAGCCATGGCCTCAGAGAAGGACATGCCTTCTTTAAGTTGTACAGGAAGGGAGTTTGGCTCATAGGGATTTGCTGAAGTTCCTGGGCCCAACCACTTGATTCCAAAGCCCATTATGTGGCCTCAGAGGCCTTGAGGGCTTAGGTGTGCATCTGTCTAAACTGTCAGATACTCTTTGAATATTAAAGCTTTGCAGGAAAATGGATGGGTCTTATGAAGGAGAGTTCTGGATATTAAATTTCAATGGTAGAATTCAGCAATGTGAGATGCTAAGAGGTATGGAGAGGGGCCCAGAACCACAGTATATTTTGCTACCTATAAAATGGGAGAGTGGGGCTACTACACAACTTTCTTTTAAGGATTCTGTAAGCTTAGAAATGTAAAGTTAGCATAGTGCCTGGCATGGTGTAGATACCAAATAAATATTATATCTCATTCAACTCTTTAAAATTCAAACCCACTCTGGGTGGTCCTCAAATAGCTGTTAACATGGGTTACTCGGCAACATTTGCCATTCAAGGCAGATCTTCTCTTAGTCGTTGGCTGTGCTCCTGGACAGCTGTGTGCAAGACTAACGTTTGTAAACCAAATCATAATAAAATGCAGCAGGAATTTGCCATTGAAAGAAAATCCTCAGTGCACCCTTTTATGAAGGCAAACTCCTTCATTTAAATGTATTTTTAAAGAGTGTGCATTTGAGGATATTTGCCAGTCTTGTAATGAATTCTATTTCAGTTTTGACCATAAACATATTATTTCATAGGCCCAAAGGACACAGTAAACAAGATTAGGTTATTTGAAAATAATAAATTTAGAATGTATATTTATTTTACTATATGTGTAATAACTATGGTTATATAATTGAAATATGTGCCCTCTTCTTACATATGTGTGTGTGAGAGAGAGAGAGAGAAAGAAAGAGAGGGGGGTTTATATGGGGTCTCATTCGATAGCTTTAGATGATCTGGGACTCATTATATAGTCCATGTGAGCACTGAACTCATGGCAATCCTCCTGCTTCAGCCTCATTCTAAGTGCTGACAGGTCTTAGTTACCCATGCTTAGCTCCTGAATGTCTTATAAACAGAAATATAAACATTGATTCTTTGAGAAAATTAAGCTAAGTTACTGGGGAAAAACACAGGAGATTTGTGTTTACCTATATACTGCCAGTAATATAGTTTCACGTCAGCTGTAAGGGCAGAGGTAAGTAAGGGCAGAGCAACAGAAGTTCTTTACATGTCATATGGTCATTAAAAAGAGGATGAAGAGTACTTAGCTACCACACTTTGGTATATAAAGTCATGTATTCAGAAAGCAAGGGTTCGGTGCTGGTGTTCTGGGAATATCTTCCTGTAGATATTTTACATAGGTCAAGTTAATCGATCTCAGTCTTGAAAAGCTTAACTTGAGGGAGGCGGACAAGCAAGAATTGTTTAGTTTTTCTGAGGGCCATATGGGCATCTGTAACACTAGAGAACATCCTCACTTGAAGCTTATTTCAGAAAAAAAAAAAGCATCTAAAGAAAGCACACTGCTTTCCCTGTCCACCACAGAGGTAAAGGCTTCCAACAGTATAAGGCAGGGATGACGTGGGGTCCGTAACAGACACCCCACCAGAATGAGTACAAGTTGGGCAGAGAAGAACCAGAGTGAGGGAGTTGGAGTTCTAGTTGGTAGATCACAAGCTACATTAGCAACAAGAACAAGATTAGAAGTATTCAGAAGATTAAAAATATGGTGGTTTGATACAGTGTTAAAAAGGGTTACCTTCTCATTTAAGTGAAGGTCAGATGCAGGAATCAGGCTGCAATAGTAGGGCACAGTACTCTAGGCAGGAGAGCAGTAGGCTGGAAGGCCCTGGGGGAAAGACTCTTGGCCTGTTTCAGGGACTAAGAGGCAGTTAGTGGACCTGGCGCACAGTGAGCTGGGAAGTAGCCATGAGCTCTCAAGAGGCCTCACAGGCCATGGGAAGGGGCTTGGGCTCTGGTTTTTTTTTTTTTTTTTTTCAGTGGGAAGCCATTGTGGGGAAAGGTGAAACAGAGGAAAGATTGGCTCAATGTTTGTGAAAGCTCTCTCTGGATGCTCATGGGAGGTGAAATGAATGTCATGGGAAGGAAAAGAAACATGGGGCTGAGATCAACTAGGACAAGGGGGTGGGCAGAGAGGAACACATGGCCAGGCGTGAGGCCCTGTGAGTTTTACCTCAAGTGGGTACTAAGGGTAATACTTACTTATTAAGGAAAACAATGGCTTCTAGAAAAAAAATGAACCACATGCCCAGTGACATGAATCATACTTTATAAACTTCTGGAAGGACCCATATAGTAACTAGCTGAAACTTTTCAAGCCACATTGTCCTTGTGACTGGAACTGTGTGGGAAACTATATGCTAAGGGCTAGGCAGGGCTATGGGCCAAAAAGGACTTTATTTACCAAGACAGCCTGTGGGCTACTCGTAGTCCCAGTGCACAGCTTACCAAGCCCTGATCTGGGGCATGAGTCGTACTTTTTCCCCTGGGAAATACTGTATTTCCAAAGCCCCTTGCTCATGCAGCAGAAAAACCATGTAGTGCTGGCCTACTGTTCATGAAGGAATGCGCCTGCAACCTTTTGGGAGAAGAGCTTCATTATTTCAATCATAATGAAAGTTGAGTGACCATTTCTGAACTGTGCAATTTATGTAGCAGTCCCAAATGCTGGGCTTCACCAACACTAATGACACTTATTGCACAACTGTTGGCAACTACTCTGGCTCCAGGGAAAGGAGGGAGCAACGTCCCCTCCTGGATTCCCCTGTGCCTCGTTCTCTCAGCCTTTGTATGCAGTTGGGCAATTTTCATTATGTACAGAGCATCTCTCTCTGGCCTTCAAGGGTCTCTATGATAATATGGCTTAACTGTCACCTCATCCCAATGGCACTGAGCAACTTGGAGGGTGCTATGTTGGCTATGCCGTTTTTAACCTGTACAGCATGCCTCTGAGGGATAGACTTGTTTCCTCCTCATCACTATAGATGAACTACCAAAAAACTTCAGTCAGGTGACACTGCATATTGGAATCACCCTCTGTGGAAAATCGTGTTCTGCAAGTTATCTATCTTGTTCTCCTCCCATTCTCAGTGGAAGGCCCCAAGCCAAGCATGTCTCAGAAACTGGTAAAGGCAGTAATTGGTCCAGTGATGTTGGTGTGCACCTACTATGTACAAAGTGATGTACAAGTGATATTGGTGGAACCTACTATGTACAAGATGCTTAGCAGCAGTTGCAGGAGCAGAAAATCAAGATGTCTCAGGCACAGGGCAGGAAAGGAACAAATAGCTTTGGGAAGACAAGGAATGGGGAAACAGTTATGCCTGGGGAGTTAGGAAGCCACGGAGCCTGTGACAATGGAAGGAGGCAGACAAAGGCAAGCCTGTACTGAAGGGGAAAGGGTTTAAAGGACGGCAAATCATGACAGAGCTGTTGAGCCCTGGTCTTGGGCTTGTATGCCTGTGGTGAAGTCCCCTGGCCTGTGATTCATACACACCTTTCTAAGGTTGAAATCTTAGGAATGACCATCTGTCAGAAAGAAGGGGGATATGAGATAGAAAGCAGAGGCAGACAGGCAGGCAGAATGGGAAGGACAGGAGGTCTTGTACATTGTTCCATATGCACTAAAGAAACAGAATTCTGTGGCCTGGACTTGAGAGGCATGCACTCTAGCTACCCTCTGAAGTTTGAAACACAGTACCTCAAGGGCAGCTTCTGACCCACATCTTTGCCTAAACTGATACCTATCAAGTTCTCCAGCTGAGGGTATTTAGTGAAAGCAAGAGGCCTATACTTGCACAGGCTTGCCTGGATTTGGGGATGCCATAGGCACACATTCCCCAAGGTATAGCCCCCAGGGCTACACATTCTCTACAAATGTGGTTCTGAGCATTGTCTGGCTCTTCTTTGGTCCATGCTCTGGAGGAGTACAACTGATTTGCCCCTTTATGCCTGTAGTGGCTCGACTTCCAGACACCTGTTACCTTAGGCCTAATATCATGGGATTTGCAGGGAGCAGCTGTGTAGGAATCCAGACCAGGCCATTGTATGCTCCCATCAGTTCAGAGGTAGGCAGTAAGATTCCACATGCCTGTGAAAGCCAGCTGCCAAATGGAACTTTTTACCCAGCAGCTTCCTCTTAAAGGCTGATTTGCAGGTCACTGATTTGCTCAGCTGGGCTACCAGGACAGGACTCAAAAGCAGAGCCCAGTAGTGTCCTTCAAACAGAGTAGCTCAGCCCTTGCAGAAAAGAGCAGTCTGTAGGAAATGCCTGTGCCTGGCTTCCCTCCCTGGTTGGGTGTTAGTAGCAGGAAAGGGCCCTTGCTGCAGAAGGAGGAGAAGGGGGGCAGGCAAAGGGAGCGAACAGCTGCGTGCTCCATGGGGAGGATCCCCAAAATAGCAAGGCACATACGCACTGCAGGCCTTGACCCAGAATGCTCAGAGTTGCACTATAAATCCAGCTCTTCTCTGTGCAATGGGGCTGCCAATGAGAGTGTAGCCATCCTTAGGGGTCCTCTGTATTCCAAACTGAGCTCCAAGGACATATTGTCCCTTCCCTTTCTGATAGAGAAAAACAATTGTGGACCAGTGCTAATCTCTGTTTGCTAAAGAGGTGCCAGGACCAGTCATGGCCTCTGTACTTTAGGACAAGTCTGTATTTCTGTCTTACTCAGAGTTCCTGATGTACGTAGAGAGCACCTATCAAAGCCATTTGTCTATTGTGGAAACTGAGGGGCCTGAAGCTCAAGTTAAGAAGTCAGTAAGTAGTGGGGCCTGCTTTCAGGTATGGCCTGGGTCTCAGTAGTGCAGATCACATACTTAGGATCCTCTCTCTTTTGGGGCCACACTTGTACCTGTATCAGGCCTACAACCTACATAAAGTAGAGAGTATTGGCAAAGACATCAACCCTTGAACCTTGAGATTTCAGAGTCACTTCAAGTTCTCACTCCCTGCCTCCCCATGGAACTCTAAGGCAGCTTGGTTTTCTGCCAGGAAGAACAGTAGACAGTGCTGGACAAAGAGCTAAATAGAACCACCACAAATGAAATAAAGATACTATGCACTCTTCACATGTTTATGCCACTGAAATGAAAGCATCAGGATACCTGAGATTCTGTTTTGTCCACTGCTCTGTTCTGAGAACCCAGGGCTGAATGTGATTGGCAGAGGACCCTGTGGATATTGGAGCCTCTAATCCAGGCATAAGAAGCAGTAAATTGTGTGGAACACCAGATTTACTCCTCCTGGTTTCAAGCTTCATCATAGAATAAACTTGCTCTCAGTGAAGGAAGACTAAAGTCTTGGATTTCAGAATCTAGCATAGAGCTGTGCACATACATGGGGCCCTGGGATTGTGATACGACACCCAACATAGACAGGCCCTTATAAATCATATCCATACTCTCAGAATTCAAGATGAAGGGAGCTTGTTCCAGTTTATACCACTAACCACAGCTTTGACATTCTGAGATCTTCCTGATTTCAGTATTCTTTCTTCAGAACAGAGCTCCAAGGTTGATGGGCACAGATCCTGACCTGGATTACATGCCACAGAGGAGGTGGAAAGTGCCTCCTACTGGTATTTACAGGAAATAGTGTCACATGGGACTGAGGGCGACATTATTTAAGTGATTCAAAACCCATATACTATTTATGGGGTGGGGGTATGTGTTCTTTTCCCAGAATTCTGTTCTCTACTTTTAATTAAAGGTGAGAAGATAGATGGGAGTTGGTTTGGGTCATTCTGCAGGGGCAGAGAATACTACCCTTACGAGTATTCACTGGGAACTGTTGATAAAACTCTCCACCCTCTTACTAGTCATTCTGTACAAGGTACTATATTTCTCTGGCCTTATTATTTTGTCCATAAAGAAAGTGATAAGAATATCCTCTCTTTGAGCCAAAGAGCATTTGGCAAGCTAATAAGGTATATGGGGCATGCCAACTCATTGTAACCTAAAGAGTAACCCTACCACAATCCCAAGGCCCTGATGAACAGAGGGTACATGCTCTTTTCTTCCACCAAATTTTCCACGTAGTGACCATAACTTTCCCATTTCTAGAATACTTACAAGAGTTAATGCTATTTCTTTTGGCAGTAATGGGGACTGAATCTGGAGCCTTGTGCATGCTAAGTAAGCACTGTGCCACTGAGCTATATCCCAGGCCAACTCCCTCATTTTGTCCAGAAACTGCTGTAGAAATGGAATAGGTATAGACAGAGGTGGAGATGTCATATGACTTGAACACTGAGTCCTTGTGCCATGCAGGCTCTGGAGCACTCAATGTCTTTGAGCTCTTCAATCACCCCACTGGATCAGTAAATGAAGTTCAGTCTTAACTTCAAAGGAAAGAACATGACGTTCCACATGCTGACCCCATATGCTAACCTTGGATAGATGGCCAAATGTTGCCAAAAGAAAAATTGTCGTGTGCCACAGCAGTCATTAAGTAATCATGGTACTAGATGAACAATAATGCTTAAAAGGAACTTGAATCTCTACGTCTCTTTACAATTTGCTTTGTAATGTGTACTCAGCATTTTGTGTTTCAAAACAAACTTTCAGTCTAAGAGGCAGCAGAGTTTGGTGCTCTGAAATCTGCCTGCTATTAAGTCTATGACTTCGGTCAAGATGCTTAACCTATTTGAGCCTCAGTTTCCTTATGGTAATGATTTCTTAGGGTCTGACTCTCCAAAAGTTTCGCAAAGTGCGAACATCTTGTAAATGCTGAAATCAACCTGGCTATTCTTGCTCTTGGTTCATCTGAATTTTGTTTTCTAGAGGGCAGTGGATGAACATTGGTAGCTATTTAGGAGCAGGTGTAAGATTAGAACCCTTAGGGTCTTAGGCTGAAAATATGTGTCACTTCAAATTCAAATCTTTATTCAAGGGATCTCTCAGTTGTTTACATAAAAATTCCAGAGCAATTAAAAGGTTGTCTTTTAGTGGCACATACCTGTAATTTCAGCACTTAGGAGACTGAGGCAGGCAGATCACAAGTTTCAGGTTAGCCTCGTCTATAGAGGGAGATCCTGACTCTACATGGACAAATCTCTTCTCTCAGACTGATAGAATTTTATTTCATGATTTTAATATGATACAGATTTTTCTGTTAGCTGGGTTTTCAACCTACTGAAAAAGAAACTAATAAGGTTACTTCCCAGAGCATATGTCTATGTTCAGGAGGCATTCAGGATGCAGTCAGGTGACACAAACACCTTGCTTCCAGACTCACGCAGTTTCTTGGGACCAGGGGGCAGTATTAGAACTGGATGTCATTAAACCTTAGACAGAGAGCCAACAATGGGAATATTTGAAATCCAGCTGTCACACCCTGGAAATGCAAGGTCAGTTACTGCTAAGGACATCCTTCTGCCATGAATGTTGGCATCCCTGCAGCAACTTCCTTGTTGAACACTCAGGATATGTTGGTATTAACCTGTCAATGTCTGACTCTTACTTCTCTAGAACCCTGCTGTTCAGATCCTCAGCATCTGCACCCAATTTGGAGGCTAACATTAGGTACCTTTCTGAGGCTACAGGGATTGACTGGCCACCACAACCCAGCTGCTTTCACACCACAAGAGCTTCCCTGGATGCTTACAGACAGGAGCAGTGGTGCTTATCAGGTATTGGAGAGTGGGCACTCTCAATGCTATCCCTCTTGGAGACCATATGTGCCATCTAAGAGGATGGATGCAGTTTCAGCTGTGAAGAAGGCTCATCTGAGGGAGCTGCTTTCAGAAACTCAGGTATATTTTTGGACCCCTTCAACTGGGGCAAATCATTGGTCTTCTAGGTCAGCTTGGTATTTCAAAAATAGCCAGGTCACTCTGAGCCAAGGGTAGAGAATCAGCTGTGCCATTGAGGATTCGAAGGATGTGGAGGAGGAGGACGAGAAGATGGAGGAAGAGCTGATTTTGATCAAGTGCAAGGTGTGCATTTTTGTAAGGCTTATAAAGGGTACTAGAGGTCATTTGCCATAAGATCCCAAGCCAGAAAATGGCATGAGTCATGATTGCTGCTCCACATTGAGACCTGTTCCAAGGACCTACTCCAAGGACAGTGATCCCTAGACAGCATGCACAATGACTTAAACAGATGGAAACAAAACATTACTTACCAGACACACTTCATTTTTATGACAGTGTGCAGATAGCGAGTAAGGAGTAGGGAAGCCTCTTTCCTATCCCTGTAGCCCACCCACATTTATGCCCAAGTGGGTTGGAAAAAGGAAGAATTTAAAATCAAGCCTAAACTGATTGTAGACTCTAGAGACATCCTAGATGTTAATGATCAAAGGGAAGCCTGAAATATAAAGGGTTGTTACAAGGGAGGTTCTCTTTGGGAAATGCCTCATCTGGTAGCTGGAAATTTGGAAACAAGTCATACTGGCCAACCAATTGACCTGTCTCTGCCCAACCCACCTGACTGCCCATCTTTGTGAATGCTGTGGTTCTCTAGACACCAAAGTTTTTAAAGGGCTCCACTTAATAGCATATCCTCAATACATTGTTGACAATGAAGAAAAAAGAGAAACATGATTGAATCACTCACACCTGTACTCATAACAGCATTCAGAAGATGAACAAAACACATTGCCCTGAGAACTGGGGAAGATCAGTCTCCCAGTCATGTGAACTGACATTACCTCAGAGCTCAGGGCTCCCAGTTCCACAAGCAGGAAGGAAATAGATCCATGGCTCTATAGGAACCATTTCCCCTCTGCTCTATTATATTCAGAGATTAGGCAAGCCACTCCTCTGTAGGCTAATAACCAGAGATAACAGCCATTGTGTTTACTGCAGCTCCTGCTAACCTAATCTTAATAGACTGGTGATGCAGGCACCAACTATCAGACTTAAGCATACTATCATGCTTGCCCTTAGAACTAGCACTGGAATCCCTAAACCTGAGTTCCAGACACTTGGCTGATGGCTGAATTCCTATTGAGGAAAGTACAGATGTGTTAAATGACTTTAAGAAAAGATACCAGGGCCAGAGTTAAATAGGAATAATCTTTTTCTATGCCTAGTTTCTAACTGTTTTGTTTTGTTGTTTTGTTTTGTTTTCTAGGAACCCACAGGGTCTGAGGCAGTTCATCTTCTGTATTCAATTTCCTTATATTTTCAGTTAGTCTTTAACACCAAATTTGTATAAAGAATTTCAACAACACATCTCATGTTCAAATTTAAGGTTAGAAGCATTCAACAACCCCCTCCCCCCATAGCCCATTTTCTGACCGATTCCTGGAGCTTTCTGGGCTCCTGACGATTTCCAACCATGTTGAAATGGGGAAGCATGCTCTCGATTACAAGCCGACTTTTCCAGTCATCCATTGTTTGACCTGCAATTTTATTCTGGACTCTCCAAGATGTTTCCCAAACGACCTAGACACAGGGCTTAAGGAGACAAAAAGTACACCGTTTTTCAGATATGAAGATGAGACCATTGACCCTATGATTCAGAGGCATTCAATTCTGAAGGCAGGCTTATGTGGGCTCTGCTTCTTTCATCTTCCTGTCACCCTCCCACCCTACCAACCTCAGAGTCAACCCCACCCCCAGGGATGAGGAATACTTCCAGGAACCAGTTTGTCCAGGATAAAATGGCCATCCACAGCCATGAAACAAACAAACTGTACTGGAAAACATAGGAGAGTGTGGAGAAGAGGCCTGTTGATACTATAATGGCACTGGACATACAGATGGGCAAAGTGAGTACTAGGTTTAGCTTTGTTTTTGTGTAGGATTCAGGGAGGGCTCTCCTATGTTCTGAGACATAGTCTCTTTGGTGAAGAACATGTTGACAGAGTCAAAATGATAGCTTAGAGCCTCTTCAACTTGACTATAACCAGCCTTCAGAGCATGTGATAACTCTGACTACATCAATACCCAGCCAAATGAACAGACCAACAGTTCAAATTGTGACTGACACTGAAAAGAAGGAATGGATGCTGAAAGGAGCTCCAGAAACCCCGGTGCACCTGTTGAGAAGACACCAAATGAGCTACTCCAGCACATCATCCACGTAGCAAGAACACACATGTAAACCCAGGGAAAGCAGTTTTCTGTTTTTCAGAAGCTACACATGAAGAACTATGTTAAGGTATTCAAATATGGGGTTAGATTTTCTCATTGTAGTGTTCCTTTCCTGAACAGTACCAGGCATTAAAATCTTGATGTTAGGAAAGTCAGAAAGCACTTTCTCCCATTTTCCCACTGAATGAAAAAAAAATCTTTGTCATATTATATAAAACAAACATTAGAGGATCTTGTAAGATAGAGAAAATAGAAATTATCTAGGGACTTTGGGATATGATGAGTAACACTGATGAGTTCTCTAGGATTTCTTTTGCTTCAAATATTCTACTAGATTTAGAGCCAAAGAAATCAGTGACTTCAAATGCCAATGGGCACACAAAAAAGTGCTCCAACAAAGGTTTTCTTTATCTTGTCATAGAACCAGGAAAGAGACTTCTGAGACTGAGAACCTTAAGACAAAATTGTTCTAATCCAGCTAACCACCAGAAAAGACATTTTAGTCCCATCCCATTCCACCAGCAAAGACCAAGCAGGGAGTGTACTGTATTCCTCCTTGGAAGTAATGAGACACTTTTCTCAGTCCCACTGGAGTGATAGCAACAGATGCCTCATGAGAACTTGGATGTCACATGTTTGCCTTAGTAGTAATATGGGGCCCAACCTCCTTTACATCAAAGAAGCTTTCTAGGAAACTTGGACTTTTATATTGCTGGGTAAAAGAAAAAAATGCTATCCTCTTTTCCTGCCAAACTAATTGAAACAGAAAATTTCAATAAGAGCTAGTTTTAAATATTAAAATTATCCCTATTTTAGCAAAAAGGCACTTGGCCCAAGGCCAAAAGATCTAAAATGAAGTGAAAAAATATTAATGGATGTGTCACTAAGATTATGAAGATGTGGCAATTACCTGACTAGAATTTAAAAACAGTAATCATTTAAATGTTCCCCCTAGAAATGTAATAAGATTAATACAAAAATAAACAATGAAACAAAACCAGAAACAATCTCAGGAAATTGTAATACTAGAACCAGAAACTACAGCAACTTAAGTAAGTTTAGTGGGTGGGACCAAAAGAAGAAGAGGAAGAACAGTTGATTACTTGTACCCTTTAGAGTACAACTTCTGCATGTGAAGACGAAGACTGGGAAGGTGTGACAGAGAAGTGACACTCCTACCTATAGGAGATAACTAACCTCAATGATGGCAAATAATTTGCTCAGAAGGAAATAATGCACCAGTTCTCAAATGTGGGAGAGAGCTTCAGCACAAAATCTTAGTGAAAATGTTTCAGATGTAGAGGGGGAATTTTGGTATTCTTAGATAAAGGGAAAACAAGGAAATTAATCAACAACATACCTTTACTAAAATAATATTTGAAGGAAGTTCTTAAAAAGAAAACAACTGAAGAAGAAATGCTGGTATTACCAAGGAAGAAAGAACAATGTAGAGAAAAAAACAATATGGCTAAATAAAATAGATTTTCCTTCATACTTAAATTTCCTAAATAAGTTGATGGTTGAATTACCAATTATAATATAGTCTAATATAGTTCTAACTGTGTAGGAAACAAATATTTAACACAATTTACATTATAAACAGAAGTAAAAGTGTAGAAAGAAATGCAAGGTTTTTCTACTTCATTAAAAGTAGTAAAATGTTAACAATAGTTGTACATTTTACAAACATGCACACACAGACACACACAGACACACCCACACCCTCATACACCCACAGCCACACCCACCCTCATACACCTACACGTGTACACACACACACACACACACACACTCCCACCCCCCTCGCATGCACATGAGCACACATACACACACACACACACACACACACACACACACACACACA
>JADRCC010175678.1:0-19101 GCA_019843855.1 Hylomyscus alleni | reverse complement strand
ACACACACACACACACACACACATACACACACACCAAAAACAATGAATAAATGAATGAAATTATGTGTGTAAAATGTTTATCATAGTATGAAGTATAATCACACTTAATAAAAGTTAAGAGTAATAATAAGCCTTGTAACAGAAGTAACAATTTTAATTCATTGTTTCTAATCATCTTAGAATTATGGAATTGGATAAGTAAACATTCCAGAATTGTTTGAGCAAGGATGCTTCATATGAAGAAATCTACAGCTCATAGATTTTACAGTATTAATTTTTCACCACTCCGGAGCTTTTATCTTTCCTTCCTGGTAGGGTCATGGATCATTTACTTTGCCAAATAATTCTCTTGAATTAGAACTGGAGGCACCTAAGCGGGAAGATGAGGTGATTAACATGGGGATTGTCGAGCAGCCAAGATAGATGTTTAAAAAGTCCACGGTCTAAAGCACCAAACAGTGCCTTGCCTAGAGGCATATTTATTCGGTGAGTAAACACAGGGACCTTTCTTCCCTGACTCCCCTTCACTAAAGAGCAAAGACCAAATTTCAACGTCCTTAAGTACAAGTTCCAAACTGCCTAAACATAGAGAATTATTCTCTTTTGAGTGGTTAAAAAAAAAAAAAAAAAGCTACACTGACTTTTGTCCAAATGCCTAAAGTGGTTTTAATATCCTGAATTAGTCAAGTAAGAATAGGGAAGCAATCACATGCGAACGTTCATCATGTTCTCCTACAGTTTAATCCTTCTTACATTCACAACACGATGGAGTTTATGGAGTCTTTAGGGTGGTTATGAAAACATTTTAAGTAAGTGAAGTTGTGTTAACTAGGCAAATGAATATTTCAGGACAAAAGGACAATTCCGTTCATTTCACAGACGTACAAAGCCTGCACAGTAAGAAAAAAAAGTTCTTGCTCAGTAATGTTAATAAGTTGCATATGTTGATTGTTAGCTTAGGAAGAAAGAGAAGGGAAAGGTTGAATGAGATGAAGTTCTACGTTGTACATTCCATTGTGAAGCGTGATCTTATTTTGTTGGTAAATGCACAATCTGAAACATTTTAGACCCCTGCCAGGCTCTTTCTTTCTCCTTCAGGCTGGCTGGTCTGCAGCTTTAAGCAACTTAAGTTCCTGCTATTCTCTCTATTAACCCTGTATGGAACCAACAGGGCAGGTTACCCCACAGGTCTCTGGCACAATGCCCAGCTCCCCCTTGGGGGCAGTCCCACCCTGGTGACTGTTGTGTTTAACTTGTTATTCCTATGGTTACGTGAGGACTTGCAGCACTTTCTTAAATTTAACCCTTCCTGTGCTTAGAACAATTAAGACCTTCCTTTTGAATGCCAGCAACACACTGATTACAGTGCGTTAACACCAAGATGGTGATAATCACTTATTCCTTTGGCTGTTGAAAAACTAAGGAAGCCTTTAATCCCAGTATTTGGGAGGCAGAGGCAGGCGGATTTCTGAGTTCGAGGCCAGCCTGGTCTACAGAGTGAGTTCCAGGACAGCCAGGGCTACACAGAGGAACCCTGTGTCGGAAAACCAAAAAAAAGAAAGAAAGAAAAAAAAAAAAGAAAAACTAAGGAAGAATTCTTCCTTAATATGACAGGGACTGTGAGCACTTGCTCATAGGGTGGGGGCAGGTTCCATCTTAGAAGCACTCTAGGGAAGTCAAAATGTGTTATATTTAAGTCTTGCTTAGTTACATTTACCATCTTCCCATTTTCTTTCTTGCCACACACATAAGGAACCTTTTATTCTGATCAGATATCACCTGATCTGAAGGGAAGACCCAATTCGAAAGTCTTTAAAGTGAAATTTCTTGAGGATGTTATCATTTTTGTAGTTTATTTTGAGAGAGTGCCAACTCTTGAAATTTTTTCTTGTTAGGAAAGCTATTGTAGGGTAAAGAGACCATTTTAAAAGGCATACATACAAGCATCCCTGTAGGGACACAGCAGGCTGTACTTGTGTATATGTAAAAATAATCAAAGAAAAAGAGACCATGAATCTGAAAGGGGAGAAATATGGGGAAGGGGGTTAGAGGGAGGAAATGGGGGGAGATAACAATCATATTTTAGTTAAAATTTAAAAATTAAGAAAAAGATGGATCTAGTATAGCATTAGTATTAGGTAACAAACGTACTTCATGATTTCAGTTGAATAACTTCACTAAGCTCTGGTGATGACTGACCTGGGTACAACATTACAGGAAAGTTTTCTATAAGCCCACTCTTGGAGAGGCCTATATGATGAGGGTCTGACCTTTTCTATTTGCTTCCATCTTTTTTCTGCTGCCTTGTGACATTGTTTTGCCCAGAAAGTAAACCAAGTCCACGTAAGACCAAAGGGAGAAAGGAGTAGAACAAGAGGGGGAAAGGGAAATAAAGAGGTGGTGGGTGTAGGAATGGACAAGGGGAGGTGGCTGGGAAAGAGAGGAGGAGAAGAAAAGAGGAGAAGGAAAGTTTAGAAACACTCTTTTAAAATTCAATAAATGTATATTTTGTCACTTGAAGACAAAATTGTTAATTTTTGCGGTTATTATTTTTTAATTATATATTTAAATTTATTCGTTCACTGGTTGGGTTTGCATGCAAAGAACTTAATCAGCCCATGAGACTTGTATGTTAGTTACAGGTTTGCAGGGTATGTAAACAGAGGTGATAGATTTTCAATGATGCTGGAGGGGAAGTAGGCATTTAGAGTTGGAGGGTGAAGGAATGTGGATACCCAACTCTCTCTGTTTTGCTGTGTGAAATGTATTATGTAGTAGTTGTGAGAATACTTTTGAAAAATGTGCCATTGGAAAGAACGTAGGGTTTGAGGTAAGACAGGTCGACATCCAATTCCCAGGGTTGCTTTTTTTTTTTTTTCACTAGCCATGTAATTTCAGGCAAGCTATATAGATTGCCTGAGACTCATTTACTCATTTGGAGAGTAGGGGATAATAATTGGTAATTACTAAGTTGCAATGAAGATTGGAAACAATGCTAGTACCTAAAAATAGACATTTGCTGAACTCTAGTGGAAGTTAAAAATGTTTCTAGTTCAAAGGATTGTCATTGATATTTTTTTTGTGAGCTTATCTACTGTATCTAAACAAAATTCCTTTCAAATATTTATATATAAACTGAATACATGATTACTCGACTATCATTTGCTTTCCATAGTGTAAACCCACATTCTTTCTTTCCCACTCTCTATAAATAGTTGTTGAATACTCAGACAGTTAATTATGCTATTCAGCATTTGTCTACATACATGCCTCCCTCTGTGTGTGTGCTTGTGCGTGTGCATGTGTGTGTGTGTGTGCATGTGTGTGCATGTGTGCATGCACACATGTTTTATGTGTGTGCTTGGTATGTGTGTGTGCTGGATAC
This sequence comes from Hylomyscus alleni, assembly GCA_019843855.1. Lineage (NCBI taxonomy): Eukaryota > Metazoa > Chordata > Mammalia > Rodentia > Muridae > Hylomyscus > Hylomyscus alleni. The sequence goes on along the minus strand of JADRCC010175678.1, from coordinate 15,716 downwards.
AAAGATAATCCTACTTGAAGTTTTTTGTCTAAGAGCTCATACCTTAGGAGAACAAAGTATGTTCTTTGGTATTAATATGTAGCTAGCTATCTCTTGTTACTGAATGTTCTAGTGGAGGGGCAGAAAGTAGATAGAAATGTTTTGGGTATTATTATTAAAGGAGGTAGAAAGAAATGTCAAGAAGAATCAGGAGAGACATTATAAAACAAGCTTTTTGTGGTGGATTTTAGAAGAAGGTAAGATTTGAACATATCCATATGGGGATAAAAGCAGGATGAATGAAAACAAGAATATTCTTTAAGAAAAGAGTTAAACCTAAGGCGCAGAGGTTGGACACTGTAGCCTGGGAATAGAGAAGCAGCAGTCCAATTTGGATGAAGTGCAGAGTACGTGAGGGAAGTGTATGAGTTCACAGACATAATGTGATACAGAGACTCTCAAAGGGAAATGTGATATTTGGCAGAGATGACGGTAACATGCAAATGTTTTAAATATGTTTAGTCAAGAAATATGTGGTCCTGGCAATTTTTAACTTCTCACTATATCATAATTTTCTAAACTACTAGCTCTTACTAACGTTCATTCAAAAATGCCAGATAGATTTTTTAATCTGCAATATCAGTCATTCTTTTCTCAATATTTTTATGAGCTTTATAGTGTATATTTTCTTAACACTCTAATTCTGGGTCCTATTTTCTCATGTCAAATGTAGCATAACATGGTCCTGTTGGTCTAATTTTTTTTCATCTCAATCACTTCCTCTCGGACATGTTTGCATAACTAGTTTCCATTTCTCCACTTCCATTCCATCCCTGACATTATTTTGTTCTTGTCATTACTCTATTTGATTTTCTAGCGCAGCTGTATCATCTAAACTAAGCGTTGTTCTCTGAGTGCACCCTGACAGAAAGATAGGCCGCCCTTTCTACACTCTGATTATTTCTTGGCTGAAAGAATGAAGCAGAAAATATCATTAGCAAGGAGTCACATCAGATTCCTGGGACATTTGTACTTTTTCAGTGCATGCCAGCATGTGCAAATGGGAAAGATTGCATTGATGAGTTAGTTCTTTGTCAAGGATTGAAAAAAAAAGTCATTTTGGTTTTCTTAATTTTTAAAGAGAATAATTAATGAAAATAGTCCATGAAAGAGAATTTGAAAGAGAGCACCGACAATAAGGGGTATATGGGAGGGTTTGGGACAGACAAAAGGGAAGGGAGAAATGATATAATTCTATTATAATCTTGAAAAAGAGAGAGTGTATGTTGCAATTTCTTTTGGTTGTTGTTGTTATCATTGACTTTAAACAGGTTACACAGTACTTATGGGGACATTATTCTCTTTCAGCATGTGTGTACCTGGGTTATGGTACAATATAATCATGGGGTTGCACTGATGTGACTGTGGTGGATGACACAGTTGCAAAATAAACACTGGTATTTAAAAAGAACTTCACATGGTGGGATTCAGGGCTCCAGCAGCATATGTATAGCAGAGGATAAGCAAGTTGGTTATCAATGGGAGGAGAAGACCTTGGTCCTGTGAAGGTTCTATGCCTCAGTGTAGGGGAATGACAGGGCCAGTAAGTAGGAGGGGGTGGTGAACAGGGGGGGAAGAGAACAGGGGTTTGTTTTAGTTTTTGGTTTTTTCTTTTCTTTTCTTTTCTCTTCTTTCTTTCTTTCTTTCTTCCCTTCTTTCTTTCTTTCTTTTTTTTTTTTTGAGGGGAACCTGGGAAAGGAGATAATGTAAATAAAGAAGCATCTAATTTTAAAAAAAGGAAAAAATAAAAAGAACTTCACGGGAGCCATTTTTGGCAAGAAATCATTAATGGTGGGTACTCTGAGTAGTGAGAATAGAGGGGCCTTTCCATTTTCATTTTGCATTTTTCTGTACAATTGGATTATTTATAAAATATGAGTAGACATTTCTTTCATGGAAAAAAGCAACCCTATTGCTCTTTGTGTTAGAATATCTTCTTATTCAAAACCCTATAGCATGAAATCCCAACCTTTCTCTATGGCAAGGCTTCCTTCTCACTACTGTTGTGTACACCACCCTTCATCGAGACAGCATCTCCCATAAAGTTCATTGTCCTTACATTTCTTCTCCTAGCTATCCCCCCAACCCCCATCCCGGGGCCTGGCTTTCCTCAATCACCTTTAGAAATCTGATCCCTTTTCTGGGCTGAGAAGCTGCCTCTTCCAAGTAGCTTTTCATCATTTCCCTATCCACAGCTGCCTTTTTCTGTGGTTCGAGCTAATACTGCAAATGTAGCCACACGGCTTGCTGTTCTTAGGAAGACATCATTTCCTGTTTCAGTATTCCCTGGCCAGTTGCAGGAGCTGTATGTTTTGGGGTATGTTTCTCTTCAGTGTTCAGTGATTTCAAAAGTGCAGTCTCACTTCTTTTTAATTTTTGATTTTGAGACTCGGTCTTACTATATTGCCAAGACTGAGCTGCAACTTGCTAGGTGTAAACTACTTTGAACTCCCAATCCTATTTCAGCCTCCTGAGTGCTGGGCTAGACAGGCACACACTTCTCTTCCGTTTCTAACAATCAGGATTATCATATTTGTGAAAGAACTTTCAAAGATGTTGGGACTACCCTTTTCAAATCCCCTCAAGCTCTTACATTACTACACACAATACTTGCATTTCTGAGAAACTTTGTATGAATCACTTTAAAGTTTAACCTTCTTCTTTGGTTTGAGTGAAAGTCCAACTTTCCAGGAAATAGAAAGCTGACTTTGCACTGATGAGGAACACAGATTTCAGCATTCATCTTCTGTTGGCAGCAGCATGTGTCCTTTTGGAGAAGAAAAAAAATCACCTGAGCATATCTAAATTGAATGCAGATTTGGTGTTATCAAGCCTGATATTTGTAAGTGTCCTGACATCATAGTTTAAGTAATTTGTCCTGAGGAACTTAACTTCTTAGAAATTATAAAGAGTATTAATGATCCTGTACATCACCCATGGAAATAACAACAGGATAAACAACAACTAATACTCTTAGTCAGTTTAAATGTACTAGGAGCTAGACTAAGCTCTTTACATATATTAGCTCATTTAGTTTTCCAGCAACCATCTGAGGCAGCTACTTTCACAGATGAGAACACTGAAGCCCAGAAAGACTGAATCATGTGCCAAATGCCCATGAAGATGGCACTTCATTTAGTCATCTGTCTTCATAGTCTTTGTTCTAATTCGCACCAGGCTGCTTTGGTCTGCACACACAGTAATCACACACAGTAATCAAGTTCCTTCCTTTCTCAATCTTATTTCCTTGAATGTATTTGGTGAGGTTCTGTTGTTAGATTTTACAAAATGATTTTCAAGCGGCTCATTATTTCCTGATATGTTTTGATCAATCGGAATTTATTTTAAGGTTTATTAGAAGTACAGAGGTTCTACCAAAACAGTCCAGATGGCTGATTTCTCTTGAGAAGCCCAGAAGGCTGGATTTATCATATCTATATCCCTCCACGACAGAAATCAACAGGAGCTGAGTAAACAGAGGCGAAGTGTCTTAGCTTTGGTAGACACTTTAGTTTTCAACACTTTCCCCACTCCTAAGGCATTACCTGTTCCCACTTGTTCTTCTGCTTTCTCTGAGCCCTTCTATCTTTAGTGTCTGAGTGTCTTAGTGTCTAACAGTTTTTAAAATTCCCTTCAAATCTCAACATTCAAGCCTTCCATGTGTAGCATACATACATTATTATAGTTGCTACCAATACCCACAAAAATATTGGTGAATCCCAAATGAAAGAATCCAGAGAAGGAGTAAACAATATTCTTTATATGAAATTCAAGAACAAGTATATTCCGTCAATTATATTAGTGCTACATGTCTAAACAGTAGTCACCTCTGGGCAGGAGAAGGTACTGACTAGGAAGAGAACCAAGAATGGCGTGGGGGTGTACTTGATATATTGATCTGAGTGGCCGTCACATGGAAATATCACTGAAAATTTGTTCTTTGTAGCACATACAAATTTCATATTGTATTTGAGGAAGATGCCCATAAAGCATTTTTTAATTTTTTTTACAAATTTTCTTAAAAGAGAATTCTGAGAATCTGTGGAAGCCCTAATGCTCCAGGGACTTTGGATATCTAATTTGTAACATGTACTGAGGCCTTTAGGAAGGAGATCCGTCTAGTGACTTGTGCTTTCTTTCTTTTTCCGACACTGATATATACAATTTTTAATTGAGCCAAGTTGTTGTGTAAGTAGGATAAGAAGAATAGAAACTCGAGTTCAACGAGAGCATTCTGAGTAAACGTTTATTTGGGGCTTCCTACAAGTATGCTCATGATTAGGAGAGAGGTGTATCGAATTGAAGGAGATTAATTATTTGGAGGATATTGTTGAGAAAAAAATCTTGGTTTTAAACATTCATTCTAACTCTTTTGCAGAACGGCTCAACACGTTTGAACAAGTGCCATCATGCTAGATCGTTTAAAGACTGATAGGGTAAGCATTGGTCAGAATACTCACCTTCCTCCTAGTTGCAGAGTACATTTTCTGCACAGCATCTGCTTTGGATATTTTTTCCCCTGTGTGGTATCTTCAGCTACTGGTATCCATTCCCTTCAGCAGCACAAACCCATTCTTGCCATTATAAGTCAGTAACAATTTCTGCTGATTTTCCTGTAATAACTTGAATTTCTCTACCCGTCTGTGTGCACACATGTTCACACTTGCCATGGGATAAGTGGGAAGTTCAGAGGACATCTTTATAAATGAAGGTCTTTCTTTCAGAGTGGAACTAAGGTCTCCAGACTTAGGTAGCAAGTGTCTTTACCAGCTGAGTCATTTTCCTGGACCATAATTTTCAATGTAATGGAATTCTTAGAAAACAGTCTGTATTGCTTAACTTCCCCACCTCAAAAAAATCTTGGATTGTGATAGTATCTCAGGACAGCTGCTATAGGGGAAGTAGAAAAAGATTTTACTATAAAACTATTTTGAGAGAAATAACTCAGGATTTTATATTACTGTATTTGATATGGAAGTGGAGAAGTCTTCTCTTATCTCGTTTCAGAAGCTGAGTAACCCACGAGATGTCTGCTGGAGTAGCTAATGAGAATATAGGGGACAATTCTTTTTTTGCCTCAATACATTAATACAACCTGTTCAATCCATGTAATATTGCTTCTATGTGTACGTTTTCAGGGCTGACCATTTGCTGTTGGTAATTGGTATGATTTTCCCTGGAAAAGATTATTTTTCCTGCTTTGAGCATTCGTTAACTGCCTGTTGTTCCTCTTTGTAGGGTTGACTTCCTATGAACATGTCCTCTTCCATGTCAGCATGCCCATTGGTGTTGTCTTTGGGTCCTATGTTGGCTCAACTTCATGAATGAAGCTTCTAATATTACTGGGAGACAGAACCTTATAGCAAACTTTTTGCTCATCTAGCTTTACAATCTTTCTGCCCCGTCTTCTGCAGTGATTCCTGAGCCTCAGGTGTAGGAGTTATATTGTAGACAATTTATCTGGGACTAGACTCCACATCTCTGCATTTTGATTGGTTGTGGCTTTCTGTAATGGTCTTCATCTGTTGAAAAAAGAAATTTCCTTGATGAAGGGCAAGGGCTACACTGATCTATGAGAATAGGGACAAATAATTAGAATGTAGTAAGGGATCATGTAGTTTAGTAAATTGAAACATGTAGATTATTTTCCAATATCCATGACTTCACTAGCCCTGTACAGTTGGCTAAGTTTTCATGATTTCCCTTTTGTCAAGTGAGTCTTAAGTTTAATTGGAGAATTGTTGGTTACCACCAAGTTATGTACAACACTACAGCATTTTTAGAGTTATAGTGCCATACCAATCATTGTTGTGGTTCATAGGAGTTGTAGCTGGGTGGTACTGTTGGTTGCATCCCTCCTTTGGAAGCTTGCATGGTGGCTTCTGGTACCATAAAAGCTAGTCCTTGGGGGGAAGGCTTTCAGGTCAGTTCCAGCTCTGAGCCTCTGGACCTTGTGTCTGAAATGCAGGGTGTTTTCAGCAATTAGAGTTTACCTTGTACCTCAGGGGGACAGCCAAGGGCAACAACAATAGCTTGTAATGTTTTTGAAGTCTTCTTAGATAAACCTGACCAACAACTTAACAGAGGCTTCTTATGCCTGGGGTTGGGAGTTTTTGTTAGAATATATTTGTCTGTCTGCCTGTCTTTTGCTGAGGTATAGAACAGCCATTATTCTGTGAATCTATATCTTTTGTCAGTCATAGTGCAGGCCAAATTAAAAACAAAAAAGGGCTCATTCTACCACATAAAGGAAGAGTTCAGAGTCCCAGTTTCTACCATGCTGTGGTACAAAAATTTGGTTTTCTTGGGCAAATTGCTTAGTTTTCTGAGCTCTGGTATTCTAGCTTATAAGATGATAATGAACAATAGTACACTTCTTCTAGAAATTATTATAAATACTACCTGAAATACTCTGTCTCCTAAGATAGCATGAGAAAATCCCTGAATGTGGTCCTTGGAACATAGAAATCTCTTTGTAGCTATTGCCATTACTCTAGTTATTATGCCTTTGTATGTGACTGTGAGCTGTGAATAATAAAGTTTATCACTAAAGTAGGGTTATTTTTAAATCAATCCCCATCATGTATTACTTAGCTGTGACTTAAAACTCTGTATACTGTTATGTAAAGTAGCAATAGTGATATCTATCAAATGAGTTCAGAGAATGAAATAACATCATTGTGATGATCATTTTGGAGTATTAAGGGTAAAATCAGCAAGTTTGATGAAAGGTTGAGTGTTATGTTTATTATATCACTTCTTTTTAAAAATATTTATTTTTTTTATTTATATAAGTACACTGTAGCTGTCTTCAGACATACCAGAAGACATGACATGACAGATGGTTGTGAGCCACCATGTGGTCACTGGGAATTGAACTCAGACCTCTGGAAGAACAGTCAGTGCTCTTAACCACTGAGTCATCTCTTCAGCCCTATTATATCATTTCTTAAGAGCTCACCATATTCCGGACATAGTGCTCAGTCCTTTACATGAGTTATGTAACATGATACACATAATATATGTTTGATATAAATACTATTATTGAGCTCAATTTTTCAGTTAAGAAAACTGAGGATTAAAATTGTTATTTAAGCCTGCATAGTTAGGAATTTTGATCAGATATGGCTCCCAAACAGTCTTTATCCAAATCTTGTGCTCTTAGACTATAGAAACAATCTAGAATGTGAAATTTAAAAACAAACTTTCTATATTCAGTTAAAACTAAACTAAAATATAAGCATACCATAAATATTTAAGGAGTGCTTAAGAGTTACACTTAGTAAATACAGTATATTGGAGCCCTGCTTAGATTATTTTATAATTTGCTCCAACTTCTAAAGTAAGAATAGCATTGGATTAATAATGTTGGCCATTACCATACATTAAAGACTGGTTCTGTGTGAAGCCGACATTAGTATGAGTGCTTTGCATAAGTTCCTTCATTTAATATTCACAATGAATTTACCAGCCATGGACATTTATTAATCACAGTTTACATGAAGAAAATGAGGGGCTGGGGGTTAGAAGGTACACAGGCACACATGATTTAGTGAATGGCCAAGTTGTAAGTCTAGAATCAGCATGGGACCAATGTTTCATAGAAGGACTCAACTTTGGAGTCCCCAAACTCCTAGATTTCTACCAAGGTTAAAACAGAGGTGTTCACATTTATAGATTAAATAAAGCTTCAATTTGCATTTATTAAAGATGCAAAATTAACTCAGATGATGTATTTTATGCTTTAGAATGAATTATTTGTGGGCATTTAAATGATTATCTTACAGAGGGAGGTGTGTGTGTGTGTGTGTGTGTGTGTGTGTGTGTGCGTGTGTGTGAGAGAGAGACAGAGAGAGAGAGACAGAGAGACAGAGACAGAGAGACAGAGAAAGAGAGCACATTTTTAGAAAATAAAGTTCTATTTTGTAAGCCGTACTGTCATAATTTGTTACAGCACCTCTAGGAAACACAAATTGCTTTCTCCAGTGCCCTTGGGTGGACCAGAGCATTGGGTTGAAAGGTAGGAATGACTAGAGGGCAGAGATTTGGAACAGAAACCAGGGTAGGGAGAGGGAAGACAGCACATTTTGCTGATTAAACAATTAAGGACCAGCTCTGGGGAAGTAATCTTAGAAGAGTCCTTCCAATGCCCTTACTCAGGCCAGCTTTCTGTCTTATACCAATATGGAATCAACAGTGAGCAGCTGTCCCCCTAGCTAAGTGTTCAGGAACTAGGAGTTGGAAACAACTTGCACACCCTGGAGACATGAGCCCTGCCCAGTCTTTCCCCTCTCAGAAATCATCACTTGTCCTTCGAGTGATTTACATGAGTACTAAAGGGTTTGGCAGGCAAGTCAGTGCTCCCTATGTGGACCATATTCCTCCATCAGAACTGGGAAATTTGTTATTATCCTTTAAAAATTATCTTTAATGTTTATTTGTTTTGGTTGTTTGCCTTTTGAACACTCATCTGGCCATTTGTCTTTCTCTCCCTCCCCTTTCTGCCTCCTGCACATCTTCCATTGGCAATGTTTCACTGAGCTTGACTAAACTTGGCTCTGTTTTCTGCATCAGGTGATGTTCCATTTTGACTCACCACCCATGGGAGTAGGGGTGAGCAGGGGTGCTTAGGCTTTGCTTTGCATTTCACTTTGCATTGGGCCAGAATAGGATGATCGGTTCCAACTCATATTACAGTTTAGATTTGGCCTAATTTGTTTCCTTGGGAAATGCTTTCCATTTGTATGTCTTTGCACATCTTCAATGTTTCTACCTTGTTCGAGCACTGGAATGTGTTGGTAGATGTTTCAAGAATATGTATCTGACCATGTAGTACCTAAGTTTCATGTCACCATATTATAGCCCTTAATGGCAGGATGTACCTCTGCTTACCTGGAACCGTGTTTCTAAGATCAAAATATTTAAACAGTACAGATCTGTGCAATAGGCGAGCTGTTGCTGTGGTAAGGAGGGTCTTTGGATGCTGGGTTTTTTTTTCTATCATCAATTAATGATTTGCTAACAATCACAGCATGCACAGGTCAGTCTCACCTGCTCTTTGTTTGTTTGTTGTTGTTCTATACAAAGTCATAAAACAATAATTTATCTAAGAACATAGGGTTGCACACATTCCTCTCTTTGTTTATATTATGATTATACTTTTGTTTTGTTATTTTGAGACAGGGTCTCATATAGTACAGGTTAGACTTGAGCTTCCTAAGTAGTCAAGGTTGACTTTGAACTCAAGATCCTTTTGCCTCATCCTCCCGAGCATCAGGATTACAGATTGTGCCACCACATCAGATTTTAATCTCCAAATTTTAATTTAGGCTTTTATGAGAATCCTGTAATACCTCTTAACAAGCATGAATAATGTTAATGTCTCTCTCTTCCAATTTATTTAATGGATATGGTACTGGTTTCTCACTTAAAAGATGTCTATTTCAGTAACTATAAGGCACATGGTATTCAAAGATGTTATTTTTCTTTCCAGAATCTTTAATGTTGTATGAAAAAATTACTTGAGAATTTCATAGAATGTATTTTCTGTGTAATATAACTATTCCTGATTTTAAAACATATTACAGAGTCATAGTAGTTTAATCAGCATGGTATTGGCACAAAACTGTCACATCAACCACTGGAATAAAATGAAGGTCCCAGATGTACATTCATGCACCACCAGTCACCTCATAATTAACAAGGTCATCAAAAATAGACACTGAAGAAAAGACAGCATATTTAACTAATGATAGTGTGAAAATAAGATATCTATATGTTGACGAATGAAACTTGTTTGTTCTTTTTACATGGCATATACATCAATTCTGAATGAATCAAAGATATTAATGTTAGAACTGAAACATTGAAACTTTTCAAAGAAAGATGGGGAGTCCAATTCAGGATAAAGGGTCAGATAAGAACTTTCTCGATTGGACTCCAGTCACCCAGCAAATAGGACTAACAAATAATCAGCAAGTGGAACTTCATGAAAATAAGAAAGATGCACTATCCTTAGCCACTTGGGAAATGTAAATCAAAACTAGTTTGAGACTTCATTTTTCCCGAGTCAGAATGACAAAATTAAGAAAACAGAAGGCAACTAATGCTGGCAAGGGCATGGGGAAGACGAATCTTCAGATGCTGCTGGCCAGAGTACAATTTTGTGCACTCACCCTGGAAATTAGGGTAGAATTTCTTCAGAAAACTAGAATAGATCTACCATGTGACCCAACTATGTCATTCCTGGGCATATAGCTATAGGACTGTATTTCCTATTACAGAGAGATATGCAAATCGATGGTCATAGCTACAACGTAGAAACAGCCCCATTGTTTATAATCTAATGAATGGATAACAAAATTGTAGTGCTTATGTGCAATAGATTTTATTCAGTTGTAAATAACAGTATATATTTGAAATTACAGGTAAATCTATGGAGCTGGAAAACATTGAATTGAGGGAGGTAACCGAGACCCAGGAAGACAAATGTCACATGCCCTGCACATATACATGTATATATAAATATATATATATGGAATGCCAAATCTTTTTATTTGTGTATTTAACTTAACATGCTCATAGAATCCCCAAGAAGAATTATCTTTTTATTCAGTATCTACTTCTTCCAATTGATTGTAATCTTGTCAGGACAGGACATTTTTGATCTCCAGTTTTTCTTGTGCCTAGAATGTTGCCTATCATGTATTATGAGTTCAATAAATACTTGTGTGGCAATGAGTAAATAACTGACTTCAGAAAGCATTCACTTTATGAACCCTAACAAATACTCCTTTGGTCTCAATATAAGCTTCTTAGAAATAGAGAACTCATCTTTCATACAGATAGTCTATTTTATTATTGCCAGAGATATTTTCCCTTATGTTGAATTCAACTCTCCTTTCCAATAATGTTTTTCCTAGGTCTTTATCTCTTTTTATTTCTGAAGATACATTAAATAAGTTTAAATTGTCAATATACCATACTTTCAACTATACTGTCCTTAAGTCTTGTGTGGATAAAACAGCACTGAACTGTTCCTCATAGCATACTCTTTTGACTACCTCTCGTTATTTTGATATTATTCTTATGCATGTCCCAGCACTATAGTCCTTCTTATGCTCAATGTTGCAAGTAGACTCTCTTTGGTGGATGGAAACACTTTCATCAGCAGTTTGTGTGTATAGCTATCCAACATGTTCTAACCCTAAATGTACTATGTTTCACTCCACACTTCATCATTCTGTCCACAGGATATCATGAAAGACCTTATAAAAGAACTTGCCAAAATCCAGATATAGTTGGCCTATACTATCCCACAAATCTGCTAGCATAGCAAAGCTATCCAAAATTGAAATGAGGGTAATCTACTTAGAAAAGCAATATTTGTTCTGCATACTCCCCACCCACTTTTGAATGGTCATAAACTGTTTTAAATGACTGCTGCAAAAAGTGTTTGGAAAGATTTTAAAAAGTTTTAAGCACTCAAGAATTTAAAATGATCATTGTGATCATTCTTAACTTTTAATATATTTTAATATATTTTTATATTTCTACGTACACATCTTCCCATAGTTGCACATTCACTATGTAAGCAGGTATACACACACACACACTCACACACACACACACACACACACGTATGCAATTTGCAATATGTACATGAAATATGAGATGTGTGTGTTTTCTATATCTCTAGCTGGAGAATCTGTGGGGAAATAAGTAGTAATAGTGCTTCTATTTATAATTAGAATTTTAAATCAGTGCTTTATCAGGTGAAATACAAACCTCTCTAGGTTCATTGTTGCATTATAGCAAGACATAGATTCAAAACTGTAACAGTACATCTTGTTCTATTTGGAACTTTTTAAAAAGAATAACAAAACCCCCACTTCTTTCTATTTTTTCCCTCTTGTAAAGTGCATATCCAAAAGAATGTAATCTGCAGGAAGTCTGGAGGAAGACCTTCTATGCTCAGGGTCCTTGCCCCCCCAAACATCTATTGTTCCAGGTAACACTACATTCTTTTGTGTGCAAGTGAATAAAACATATGGCATAGGTTCATGTGGATATTTCTGTCTTTCCGAGACAGGCAGGCATAAAATAGTCCTGTGTCTGAGACTCAGACTAATTAGCCATTTAGTCTTACCGTGAAATCCATGGCTCCACAAAGAGACCCTAATTAAACTTACTAAATGCAAAGACTTTCAGAAACTGATAAAAATGCAAATATATATGCATATATATTCTATTTCAAATAATGCACTAGTATTTGCTCCAAATGGAAATGTTTCCTTTCCAAGTCATTTGCCAATTTGATTAGTAGGTCCCTGCCAGTTTAAAAACTCTGGTTCATTAAGTTCAGTCTAAACATAACAAGTATTGTATTATTGACTATAAAGATTTAGTAAGTTCTGGTTATAAATGTATATCCTGTTTCCTTAACATCTGAATTTTATTGAAAGTTAGCTTTACTTAAGCTCAAATTTTGGACATTTTTACTATTTTCCTGTATCCTCCCAATATTTTATCACTCTTACTGTTACTTATAATTTTTCTTTAAATTAGCTATCTTGAAGCTTAAATTTTGTATTTTTTAAACTACATGAAATATCATATTTGTTGACATCACGGGTGGGACATGCTTGATAATGTTAAATGAAATTTGTGCTTGTATTATGTAATCACTATAATATGTATAAATCACTGTCACTATAAATATTAAAAGGCTCATTGTGCCTTTTGACACAGTTCCTGTAGTGTTGATTTCAGTGCCTATTCTTTTTTTTATATTTATCCAGAAAGTCAATGTTCTATTATTATACAAATGCTAAGACTTACTTAGATCATTTCTACTCAGTGTCATACATATTTGTATGATGGTAGGATGGCAGAGCATGTGATGAGTAAGAGAATTTGTTTTTTCTCATTACAGTTCTTCCTGCTCCAAAGTTGCTATGCAAACTTTAGAATGTTCTTCAAAGTTCAGTGATCTACTAGACACATCCTTAATATGTTCTTGAGAAGTTCATTTCATTTCATCTTTGTCCTAGAACTGGAATTGAACATGAGAGAAATAGAATGAAAATCAAATGTAAAAGAAAATAGATTTGTTCAGGTAAATTGGATTGTGTTAGACATTTTTGGTTTCCTAAACCAGCTGAAATAATAAAATTCAGGGTACAGCTGGAATTCTATTGACCTCCAGCGTAGTTTGGTCTATTTTATGCATACTCTGGGTGATTAAATTTCATTTAGCCTAAGAACTTTATGTTCATCCCACAAACCCTTACAGTAACTGTCTCTTCTATTTCTCTTACAATGATCATTAAACCCTTTGATTCTAATGCATGAGGGTCAAAATTTGAAAAATGACATTTTCATCATTATATAGGTTTAAGTTTTAAAAGGCAAAATATTTTTTTTTCTTCTTAGCCATTGTATCTCTTGAAATCACTTGCCCATTCTCAGTATTGTTATTTCTAAAACAAACTAAATCAAAGCCAGGCACCCTTAATTCAATGATCTATATGAATACTGACTAAAGTTGAATTACTTTTATGAAGAGAATTCTTAAATTAAAATGTAAAGAAATACAAATGCTTTTATTTCTAACAAAGACATATACCACCTTCCCTAAAAAGCTGTGGTGATAGTTTAGAGATGTTTACCAGACAAACTTATTATTACAATACACTAGCTAAAGAAAATTTATTATGTCTTGCTAGAAAACTTTCACTCGAAGTCCAGGGTCACTTAATGTCACCCTATGCATCATGGATTGATAACATGCCGAGAGACATGATGCTTTATCTCAGAGAATATCTAAGGAGAGAACAGAATCAAAGGCCTTTACATCTTTGGTAGCTTTAGATCACTGGACAGTGGATCTAGAAGCACTGAATGTATAGATTAGTGGTTATCAACTTTAATGTATATGCAAATTATCCTGAGGGTTTACTAAAATAAATCTATGCCCCACCCCCTAGAGATTCTTACTCTGTAGACGTAATATGGGCTTGACAATTTTCATATCTAGAGGTTCTCAAGTGGTGTTGATACTGTTAGTTTGAGAAATTACAAATTACAATTTCCACCATATATGTTTAAAAAGTTCCACCACATTCAAATGAGATAACATGTGAATTTAATATGCATGCTATAAATTAAAATTCAAAACTGGCAAGAAGAATGCAAACAGTTATTGAAGATCTATTGTGTATAATGTCCTTTCTGGATGCTATACACTGACAGTTTATTTAAATAAAGTTTAACTTCCATTATCTCTATTGTTTTTTAATTAAAAAATGAAACTGGTCAAATTAACTTTCTCAAGATAAAAATATTATTAGACATCAATTATGACATTCAAATCCAGACCTATGTATCTTCAAAGATCACATATTTCCATTTGATCTCATTGGTAAATATTATATATATATGTATAAATATATATTTATTTACATTATATATATGGATATACACCCATTTGCTTGGGGAAATGGTATCAAGTGAAATACAGTGAGTTATCCATGAAATCAGGCTCTATTCCTAACTGCTGTTCAAATCATCCATTGATCAATCAGTTCATGAAGCTCCACCATTCATGTATCTATCCATTATGCACTACCCATGTAAGTCTATCCATAACCCACCAACGAATTTACTCATTTGTTCACTCATGAAACTTTTTTTGAGCACTGAGTATTTTAGCTAATACTTTCTTTTATTTGTTTGCATGTGTGATGTGATCTGATGTGTGTATGTGTGTGTGTGTGTGTGTGTGTGTGTGTGTGTGTGCGTAGGCACATGTGTGCCTTGGGACATGTGCAAATACAAGAGGGCAATCTTAGGTTTCAGTCCTTACCTTTTCTCTTGTTTGAAACAGAGACTTTTTGTTTGCCTCTGTATATGCCAGATTAGATGGCTTGAGAATTTCTGATCATCTCCTGTCTTTGTTTCCCATTTTGCTGCAGAATTTCTGGCATTCAGCAGGCTGTGTGTGGGTTGTGGGAATTCAAATTCTGTGTGGACTTTCACAGCAAGCAGTTTACCAACTAAACTGCTGCCCTAGCTAGACTTTCCCCTTTTTAGCTTTCACTTACCCTAAAAGTGGGATGAGAAGTTTACACTACATGATATTTAAGATTGCCTCTATTCTTTGAAGCCAGGTGATGCCTGAAGCTTTTTCAACTAATAAAAATTAAAGATATTTTTAGCCAAACAGACTAAGCTATCCCTCATAAGACTGAATTCCCAGGAAAATTCCTGTAGAGTTACTGAGGAACATTGCATGGAAATGAAAAACACACCTTTCTGTTAGTACTGCAAACTAAAGAATGGGCATCTTTGAAGAGCATGGTAATTATAGTAGTGATGTTAAACATTTCATGAAAATAAGAAAAACAAATTGAGAAAATAGAGGTTCTAATAATTTTAGGGGCCTTTAGGCATTAAGGCATTTGTACTTAATAAACACTTAAAATCAAATGGAGAATTTGTGACCATTGTTGAGAATTTAGATTTTGACTTAACAGATTTTCAGACTAAGTGGAGGAATGTTTTCTTCTGTATGAATAGATATTTTCATCATACATTTAAAATTGCCCTTTTCTCTAATCTTTAACTATACTATGCACTTTAAGGAAATTTGTGAGAGGCTCATATACAAAAAAAAA
>JADRCC010175676.1:0-10283 GCA_019843855.1 Hylomyscus alleni | reverse complement strand
AAAAAAAAAAAAAAAAAAAAAAAAAAAAAAAAAAAAAAAACAAGACCACTGTCTGAAAGATAGGAAGACAATCATCAGGGAACTGAATTGGTCAGTATCTTAATATTGGCCTTCCAGCTTTCAGAATTGTAATAAGCTAATTCCCACCATTTAAGCCACTTAGACTATAACATTTTGTTATGGGAAGCAGAGATGATTAGAGCAAGCATGCACCATGACTTCTCTCATTATATTGATAAGAAGCAGGCAGTCTATCTCAAACTAAATCACCATATGTTTAAGTTAGAATCCCATTGAGATAAAATATTTCTTAATTCACATTCATTATTTCAATCTGTCTTCTTCAGTCATTTAACACCTTAACATTTAATGCTATATGTGGTGTTTATTTTCAAAAAAGGAAGAGAAGAGAACTCTGCTTTTAGATAATCTTTAAGGCATTTAAGCAGCATTGTATGTATACCAATTGATTACACACAAAAAAAATCCTCCAATTAAGTTGCTATAACTTTTAGGTAAATAATATAGCTCTTAGAAGCTAAAAAGTACCAATGATAACTGCTCCTTAACAGCAGGTAGGGGTATCAATCAGAATGGCTAATATCAAAAACACAAGTGAAAGCACATGCTAAGAAGGATATGGAGAAAGAACATGTCTCTATTGCTGGTGGGATTGTAAACTGGTACAACCACTCTGAAAATCATTCTGGCGGTTCCTCAGAAAATTGGTAATAGTTCTTCCTGAAGACTCAGCTATGCCACTCTTGAACATATACCCAAAAGATGCCCCACCATGCCACAGGGGCACATGCTCCACTATGTTCATAGAGGTCTTATTTGTAATAGCCAGAAACTGGAAAGAACCCAGATGTCTCTCAACTGAAGAATGGATACATAAAATGTGGCTCATTTGCATAATGGAATACTGTTCAGCTACTAAAAATGAGAACATCATGAATTTTGCAGGCAAATGGGTGAAATTACAAAATATCATCCTAAGTGAGGTAGCCCAGACCTAAAAGGACACTCACGGTATGTACTCACTGATAAGTGGATATTAGCCATAAAGTACAGAATACCCATGATACACCCTTACAGATGACAAGAAGTTTAACAAGAAGGAAGGCCCAAGTGAGGATGCTTCAATCTCATTTATAAGGGGGAACAAAACAGGAGGCAGAGGGAGGGAGGTACCTGGGTGGGAGAGGAGAGGGGAAAGAGGGAACAGGATCAGATATGGGGATGGGGGGACGTGAGAGAAGCCCAGAAGGCCAGCAGAATGAATGGAAATATGCAGCCTTGGGGGATGAGAGGTGGCGGGACCCTCTAGAAACCAGAGTCCTGGGATGTAAGAGACTCCCAGGATTCAATGGGGGTGGCTTTAGCCAAAATGCTCAACAGTGGGGAGAGAGAACTCAAAGATTCTGCCTACAGGAGATAGAGAGGGCCTCAAGTGGAGGGATGGGGTTACCAATCTACAGTCAAAATAACTGACCCAGAATTGCTCCTGTCTAAAAGAACTATAGGAACAAAAATGGAGAAGATACTGAAGGAAAGGTGGTCCAGTGACCCAGTGACTGGCCCAACTTGGGATCCATCTTATGGTAGAACACCAAGGCCCGATACTATTACTGATGTTATGATATGTTTATAGACAGGAGCCTAGCATGGCTGTCCTCTGAGAGGCCCAACAAGCAGTTGAAAGAGTCAGATACAGATACTTATACCCAAACATTGGACTGAAGTTGAGGGCCCCTATAGAGGAATTAGGAGAAGGATTGAAGGCGCTGAAGGAGAGGGTGATCCATAGGAAGACCAGTAGTCTCAACTGACCCATACCCCTTGTTGTTCCCAGAGACTGAGCCACCAGCATATAGGAGCTGATCTGAGGTCCCCTGCACGTATATAGCAGAGAACTTCCTGGTCTGGCCTCAGTGGGAGAAGATGCACTGAATCCTTAAGAGACTTGAAGCCCCGGAGAAGAGAGATGAGGGGAGCACCCTCTCAGAGGCAAGTGGAGGTGTAATGGGATGAGGAACTGTGGAAGGGGGACTGGGAGGGAGCTAAGGGCTGGAAAGTAAATAAATAAAATAATTAAAGCAGAGGGTTGGTTACTTAAAAATATTTACAAACATTTTGAAACAGCGCTTCATTTTACCATGGATTCCTAGAATCACTTGACAAATATTTAATAAACAGCTCTAACAAAAGAGTCCCTGAAGAAACAGTACAATGATTTGGTCTGTCTCCTATAGGATCTCAGGTCTTAAAACTAAGCAATGATTCAAGATTTCCAACCACCAACAATATCAGAAGCGCTATAAAAGAAGAGTGGAAAAATGCTTAACTTCTCTGGTTTATTGATTTCATGGATTAACAGTAATAGCTACAGAATCATTTTCTTATGGGAACAGCTTTGCAAAACTACGATCCAATTACAGTAACTTGTTTTCTAAAAAGGAGTGCATTTTATCTTACTACTTATTTAGTCTGTATATGCGTTTTTGAAACCAAACATAAGAAAATCGAATTACTGCAGACAGTGTAAGAGTTTAAACAAACAAAGGGAATTGATTATTTATTTTGGTATTGGGGGCTGAACTAAAGTTCTTGCATGTATCATGCAGTGTTCCACCAGTGAACTATAGCCCCAAACTACTAGCACAATTTTTACATGTCTTCTTAGTAGAGCCACAGAATTATGTAACTATTGCCACTAATTCTAGAATAATTTGTTTTCCTCAAAAAATACTCCATACTCCTTCCCAGCACTCAAAGGTAGGGGAGTTTGGACCTGCATGATCTACATCCTGAAAGCAGTTTAGTACAGAAAAGGAAGAAAGAAGGGAAAAGTGCTCTACATTCATTTCTAGTCATTCCCTGATTTTATTATATATATAGACACACACACAGTGTGTGTGTGTGTGTGTGTGTGTGTGTGTGTGTGATATTTGTGTGCCTGTGTCTGTGTGTGTGTGTGTGTATTTTCTCCATGCTAGGCAAAGTACTCTTTCACTGAGTGACATTCAATGCCAGTGTATGGCTTTTTTTTTTTTCAACTAGCCATTCAGATTTATTAAGAGGCTATATACACCGGGCAGTGGTGGCGCATGCCTTTAATCCCAGCACTCGGTAGGCAGAGGCAGGGGATTTCTGAGTTCAAGGCCAACCTTGTCTACAGAGTGAGTTCCAGAACACCCAGGGCTATACAGAGAAACCCTGTCTCCAAAAAACAAAAAACAAAAAACAAAAAAAAAAAAGAGGCTATATACACTTACTAAGATGCTGTATATATCATGTACAATTCTAACCATTTCCTTAGGATTCACAAAGACTCGGCTCTATTATAACCTCATTTTACAAATTACAAAATTGAAAAGGGGGGCAGTTCATATGTTGAAGAACTTTACCAAACTCCCAGCAAGTCCACAAAAGACCTAGGGATTAGATAGAATTCAAGTTACTTGATAAAAGAGTCCACACTTTTTTTTTTAATTACACAAAACTACTATTAGCTAAATCATGACAACAAGCACAAAGTAATGCTAGATATAATAACACATGTTTTTCATCCTGGAACTTGGAGGG
The DNA here is from genome assembly GCA_019843855.1 of Hylomyscus alleni. NCBI lineage: Eukaryota > Metazoa > Chordata > Mammalia > Rodentia > Muridae > Hylomyscus > Hylomyscus alleni. The sequence goes on along the minus strand of JADRCC010175676.1, from coordinate 6,695 downwards.
TTTCCAAGGCAAGAAGATCCGGATTTCAAGGTCATTTTGACTATGTAGCTAATTTGAGGTCAATTGGGACACAGGAGAACCTGTCTCAAAATAAAGAAACAAAGAGACCTTCCAAGTGAACCAGGGGATGAAGGGACAGATGCTGTGTCACCTCTATAATCCCAACATACCTACTGCTAGATAGAAAGTAGAGACAGGTGAGTTGCCTGCAAATGCATAATCCAGCTAGCCTGGAATACACAGCCCAGCAGGAACAAAAGAGATTCTTTGTCAACAAGATGGAAAAGAGAACCAACTCACCTACACACACACACCTACCCTCTCAAATAAGTACACACACACACACACACACACACACATTAACAATAATGATAATTATAATAATAATAATTTTTTAAAGAGTAAAAACTCAACAACAAAAATACCCAAGGCATTGCTGTCAAACCTGGAGGATAATGAGTCTTAGACCCATAATGAATTCTATTATATTTATTGCACTGGCTTTGACATAATAAATAGAAATGGAACAGTTACCTTTTAATAATGTATTTGTATTTATTATAGAATTATTCAATATAACATGTATGACTAGGTCTAATCTATTAATATGTTCCACAGTCAGGCATATCTCTTTGAGGCAGGGGTAGAATGCACAGTGATTTAACATTTATGTATATGTCTGTAAGAGTCCATTAGTTACTTTCTGCATGGATGTACACTTTTTCTCCAACTTGAGCCATGACTGTGAGAGTAGTCAAGCTGTACACAAGAGTAGAGTGGCCATATGCAGCACTGCATTGGGAACATGTAACCAAAAAGCTGTGTACTCTTGGGCTTTTTAGACTTAGAAAACCTTGATATATTCATTGTGGATATGCAGGTTAAGTGTGCATCTGGCCCTGTTGCTCATACTCCTCTGCTGCAAGTTTTGCACATATGCAAATCTTATGATATTGACCATAAATGTGATTTAATACTCTTATCCTACTACCACCCGTTTGGATGTTTTATAAATAGGTAAAATTAGACCAGTCTAATATTGACCAGATTATATATAATAACTCCCACAGAAAAGTAAGTAGCACTAAATGTTTGTACTGATAAGGTACAGTGACCAGAATTGATATTTAGAATCATAAATCATGCATAGTTTTGCATATATGTACACTGTAATTACTAAAAAAAAAAACCCACAAGGTTCAAAGAACTGGATAACTGATCCGTAGAAAATAGTGTGATAGTTCTGACACAGCACACACATGTCATGTATTGAGAATCATATTCCTTATAGCTAGAAAAAAGTGAACATAAGGACTGGAAAGACAGCTCAGCAATTAGGAGTACTTGTCGCTTTTGTAGAAGACCTGGGTTTGGTTTCCAGCACCCACATGGTGGTTTACAACTACCTGTAGGTCAGATTAAGGGGTTCTCAAGCCCTCAACTGGCTTTAGTAGGCACTTCCCACATAGGGTGCACATATCCACATAGAAAAAAAATACTCATGAACATAAAATAAAAATAAATCTTTGATTATAAAAACTAAAATAAGACACACCACAATAATCAAAAATATATATGAAAATGATTGTAAAGATAGATTCTTGACCTTAGAGTTTAGATTCAATGATATACAAGAAAGAACCTTTGAGAATTACAGAATTTCAAGATAATAAATAGGAAGCTTTATGCAGAGCATCTTAGATAAAATGTGACTCTTGGAGCCATCTCTTACACACTGCTTTGTCTTAGAATGAATTTTGATTCTGTCTTTTCTTTGTTACTTGATTTTGCTTAAAATAAGTAGAATGGCCAGCTGCTATCTCTAGAAGTCAAACTATTAGCATACTTCATCTAGAAGCATGTCACATTTCTGTATTTCCATACCACAATTGATCAAAGGCAAGATTTACTCTACAAGACAACATCTATTTGTGACATATTATTAAAGACTCAAGAACAGAGACAAGCACACAACCAAGACATATCAATTAGTACTGGAGCCATGAACACCATGTAAGAAACTTCACAAAATCAATAACACAAAGGCTTAACATCTAAGGAGAAAAGTAAATACAGCAAGTGAAAACCATACTTAAGGCATAAGTAATGCTCTCAGAATATAAGAGGCTTAAGCAAGGAAAAGACATATTTAAAGCAGAACAAGGAGCAATGGACAGATGGCTCATTATTTAAGAGCACTTGTCGCTCTTTCAAAGTGCCAGAGTACTATTGCCAGTACTCACATAGGTAGCTCACAACTGCCTAAAATTCCAGTGCTACAGGACCTGAAGCCCTCTTCTGGCCTACAAAAAGATCCACACTTATGTGCACACACACACACACTCATATATCCATTACTAAAAATAAATCTTAAAAAATTTTAACTAATAGGAATGGAGGCAATAAGATGGTTCAGCAGTGACGAACATGTGCTGTACTTGCAGAAAACTATTGAGTTCCCAGCACCCACAATGGATTACCGTAACCACAGCTCTAAAGGATCCAATACTCTTCTGACCTACATGGCCATACATATGTGCACATACCCTCACACAGACACACACACAAACACACATACACATGCACATATACACACACAAAAATAGAAATAAATCTTAAGAAAAAGAAAACAGAACCAGCCAGGTGTGATGGTACACATCTTTAATCTCATCACATAGGAGGCAAATAGGTAGATCTCTGTGAGTTCAAATCCTACCAAGTCTACATAGACAGTTCCAAGCATATATACTTTACAGTATTATAGTAAGACCTTGTCTCAACACACATACACACAAACACACACACACACACACACACACACACACACACAGCAGGATCCAATTTTAACTCTTAGAAAATATATAAATAAATGAAACTCAAGCAAATTTTATATAGCATTAGAGAAAAATGAGTGCTATATTATCAAGCCAAAATATAGGAAGAAAAAGAAAAAGAAATCTTGAGAAATCCATCACACATGACACTGAAGATAGAATTGTATTAGTCAGGGTGTATGGATATGGCTCACTTGGTACCCCTAGGACTGGTCCTACCTGTGCATATCTATGCATGATGGAGAATACCAGTAATCCCATCAGGGAGCACTGGAGGCCAAGAGATCAGAAATTCCATGTCGCCGGGCGGTGGTGGCGCACGCCTTTAATTCCAGCATTTGGGAGGCAGAGGCAGGCAGATTTCTGAGTTCGAGGCCAGCCTGGTCTACAGAGTGATTTCCAGGACAGCCAGGGCTAAACAGAGAAACCCTGTCTCGAAAAACCAAAAAAAGGAAAAAAAGAAATTCCATGTCATTCTCTGCTACATGAGGGAATTTAAGACATTCCTTGGGATACCTGAGATCCTGTCTCAAAAAGAATAAATAATACTGGGCATAAATGCTTTTAATCCCAGCACTGGGTTGGGGGGCAGACTAGGCTGTGATGCACAGTAACAGTGATTCTCACTGTCTAGTTGTGAAGACTATTTTAATCATTAGAAACCATGACTTCATCATTTTGAAAGGATTATGTTCAAAAATAAGAATATGGAATGATATCCTGAAATTTTAAAGAGTTGAAAACTATAGGAAATAAAGATTCTTAAAACGATATACAAATGGTAGTTATTAGTTTTAGCCAATGTAACTGGATTGTGTTAGAATCTGATTCTTTTCCTAAGAGAAAACGTTTATTCCATGGCTATGGCTATATCACTTGGGAACATTTTACTCCCTTTTGAAACTGTCATCCAAGCTAATTTATTAGTCACACAAGAAAAATTAAGGAGAAACTTTATGGTAACACATCATATACAAGTGATGGGAAATATTAATCAGTCTAAGCTAGTACTTACTGTTATAAAAGCTACAGATATTGGAACTGATTCAATGAAAATGATTAAAGTGCACAATTAATTCTGAGTGAATTAGCAAACACCTAGGCTGAGTCCATGATAAATTGCATTACAGGAAGTTGGCAAAGAGCTTAGCCGAGTAATGTACTTAAGTGAAACTTCAAGCAGTGCTGGTTGTCAGAAAGGGCAAGTAAGCTATAAAAATCTACGAGACTGGAAATCCTGAAAGTGACCTAGAAAGCAAGTAGGCCATGTGTCATGCCACTATTTTGTGGACCTTTTACAGATTACATCATGCCAGAAACCAGAGAACACTGAATGAAGTTCCAAACTTGGTCAGCCTCAGAATGTGATGTTAGCCTTCTTACTGTAGTATCACCTACTTGGCTACCCACATGGTTCAGATCATGTTGGTCTATAGAGAACTAACTTTCTTGGTCGCGTATGCAGATGGTGAATATGCTGCTACTCGACAGATGATTGGACTAATTCTAAGACTCAGCCATGATCTGCTCTGATTTCCTCTCAAGAGCCCTAGTACTTTCCATGTCTTTTGCCTCACAAACTCAAAGACTGGATTTCATGGACAACAGAAAGAGAGGGTCAGCGTTTAGAAAGTTGTTGCTGGACCATAGGTGAGAGCTTAAGAAAAAGGAAAGTAGAGCTCCCGTGTAGCAAAAATGGGTACCAGGGATGCAGTACCGCTGAAGCTCCCTATCTATGGGTTAAGGCTTTTTGGGGGGAGGGTTTTGGCCTGTCGGGGAGATGGTTATTCCATCCACTGGGTGTTCAAACACCCCAGTTTCAATTGCATACCAGATTGTGGTGCTCATTAACTTTCATAAAAGGAGAAAAAAGATAATAAGAAACCAGGAATCAAAACCCTCAAACATATCTGGGATTTCTATAAAATCAGTATTTCTGGCTTATGGCTAAAGCTATTCAAGGTCCCTATCCCTAATCTACCTTCTGCTTTTATCATTAATACACTGCCTGATCAGATGTATGTCTCCTTGACAATGCACATCTTAAAGAGCCAATCCCTGTCTCTGCTCACTGGTATTGTTTGGGTTTGTTTTGTTTTGTTTTGTTTTTCTTTTTCTTTATTTAGAGTGAGTGAGTGTGTGTGTATGTGTGTGTGTGTGCGTGTGCATGTGCATGTGTATGTGTGTTTGTGTGTGTGTGAGAGAGAGAGAGAGAGAGAGAGACAGAGAGACAGAGACAGAGAGAGAAAGAAAAGCTGTGCAAAGTAGGGTATTGCAGTAACAAAAATCCTCATCTGGGCCAACTATAAGTATACCGATATTCTCTGGCTGTAAGGCATTAACAACATTGACTGTGCTTTTATCAAACCCAAGATTTGAGTTAAATCCAAACCATCTATTTTAACTTTTCAGTATGTCTGCCTCCCTTCTTCATTAACTTTTTTTTTTTCAAATATAGGGTCTCTGTATTTTGCCCTGGACAGCCGAAAAATCAAATGTAGAACACCTTAGTCTTGAACTTGAACCAATACTGTTGTTTTTGCTTCCTCAAATGTTCCTGAAATTTTGAATAAGCCCTTTATGGAATACTGGAGAACTCAGACCCCTTGAAGGGGTCTTAGATTCATTAAAAAAATAATTTAAAGAATGGACTCAAACAGAAATTCAAGGAGAATTTTACTAGAAGTTTTTTTTTTAAAAAAAAAAAAAGGCAGACAATGTAAACTGGAAATCCCAGCATCTGTCCATGAGAAGAGAGAAAAAATTAGCCATGCTGTTTGAGTTCAGCAGGTATGGAGGTCCACCATGTGGTCGGAAGCTATATCTGCATAATGAGGATGGAGATGTCAGAGTAAGAGTAAGAATTACCGGCTAAAACTTACGTAGGCTCTGACCAGCATCTGAAGGAAGGAGACATACAAAGGAAAGTCACACCTGATGATTTAGAAAGGTAAGCTGACCAAAAATTCTGGAAAGGAAAAATATACTATCTCATTAAAGAAATAATTATCCTGCTTATCTCTCTAGCACAGCTTAAAGTGAACCACTGTTCCTAGGAGTGGTCTCTCCTAGGAACAGTGGCATGGTCTCCTTACCAGGTCATGGAACCTGTCAAAATGCAATGTTAAGTCTCCACCCTGGCAAGAGATTCTTGGCAAGAAGTGTTCCCTTAATGAGCCTTTAAGGCTACTCTACAACAAGAGGCCTATTATACTCCACTTCAACATGCTTTTTTAAAGTACCTATTGTATTTAATGTAAACATTGTTATTTTTTTAAAGTAATAAGAGAAGTTTGTTCTAGAGTTATTGTGAGTAACCATGACCTGGGAACACAGATTTGGGTAATCCTAGATTCCATGTTCCAACATAGAAGCAGTTTCACAGAGTTTGTACAGTTTTATAGAATCAAAAATGTCATAAATAAGGCAACTTTAAAATATATTCGTGGATATATCAGGAAAGCAGGTACATCAAGATTGGGGGAAGCTTTATTATAGGCCTAAAATATTATCTGATGACTTTCTTAGGTCTTGGATTGGTGGAAGCAAGTTTTCTGCAAAGTTAATAACTCTAAGAGATTTATATTTTTTTATTATCATAGTGTTAGTTCAGATATAGAGTGGGAATAGCTGTTCCAGGAGACTAAAACTAGCCCACAATGAAGTAATTAGCCTCTGGGCCTAGAAAACCCCAATCTCTCCACATTACTGAAATTCCAATCAGCCCATCAGTGTCCACAGACACAAGCTCCTCCCAGAAGTCTTTTGCTTATAGCCAGACACAACTTCTTTTCAGGAATGTTCATTCACAGTTCTTCCTGTTGGCCAAATGTCACATTTTGTTCATGTTGGGGCATACAT
>JADRCC010175665.1:0-12296 GCA_019843855.1 Hylomyscus alleni | reverse complement strand
CCTCACCCTTCCCTGGGTCCTCAAGGATCTCCAGGATTAATTTCATCTTCCTCCACTGAGGCCAGACTAGGTAGACCTCTGCTACATATGTGCCAGGGGCCTCGGAGCAGCCCATTTATATTCCTAGTTGGTGGCTCAGTCTCTGGGAGCTCCCTGGGGTCTGGGTTAGTTGAGACTGCTGACCTTCCTATGAGGTTGCTCTCCCTTTCAGCTAATTTAATCCTTCCCCTAATTCAACCATAGGGGTTCCCGACTTCAATCCAATGGTAGGATGAAAGTATCTACATCTGTATCAGTCAGCAGCTGGTAAGTCCTCTCAGAAGACAGCCATATTAGGCTCCTGTTTGTAAGAACATCACATCAGTAATAGTGTCAGGCCTTGGTGCCTTCCCATGAGATGGATCCCAAGCTGGGCCAGTCATTGGACTGCCTTTCCTTCAGTCTTTTCAGCATTTTTGTCCCTGCAGTTCTTTTAGACAGAAACAATTTTTCCCCAATGTTGGGCATTTTGGCTAAGGTCACCCCCAATGAGTCCTGAGAGTGTCTTACTTCCCAGGACTCTGGTACTCTCTAGATGGTCTCCCCACTTCCCACTCCCCAATGCTGCATATTTCCATTCATTCTCTTGGCCCTCTTGGCTTCTCTCCTGTCCTCCCCATCCCCATATCTGATCCTGTTTCCCCTTTCCCCTCCCCTTCCCCTCTACCACCTAAATCTCTCCCTACCTCTGTCTCCATGATAATTTCCTTCACCCTTCTAAGTGGGGCGAAATCTCCTCACTTGAGCATTTCTGCTTGTTATATTTCTTATGGTCTGTAGGTTGTATCTTAGGTATTCTGTATTTTTTGGCTAATAACAACTTATTAGTGAGTACATTTCATGCATGCCCTTTTGAGTCTGAGTTACCTCACTCAGTATGATATTTTCTAGTTCCCTCCATTTGCCTACAAAATTCATTATGTCCTCATTTTTAAGAGTTGAAAAGTTTCTTGTTGATTAACTTCTTGAGTTGTATATATATTTTGGATATTAGTCCTCTATAGGATGTGGGTTAGTGAAGATTTTCTTCCCAATCTGTAAGTTGCAGATTTGTCTTATTGACTATGTCCTTTGCCTTATAGAAGCTTTCCAGTTTCATGAGGTCCTATTTATCAATTCTTGATCTTAGAGCATGAACCATTGGAGTTCTGTTTAGGAAATATCCCCCTGTGCCAATGAGTTCAAGGTTCTTTCCCATTTTCTCTTCTATTAGATTCAGTGTATCTGGTTTTATGTGGAGGTCCTTGATCCACTTGCATTTGAGCTTTGTACACTGTGACAAATATGGGTCTATTTTCATTCTCCTACATACAGGCAGGCAGTTAGACGAGAACCATTTACTGAAGATGCGTTCTTTTTTCCATTGTATATTTTTGGTGTCTTTGTCAAAGATCAAGTGACTATAGTGTATGGTTTTATTTCTGGGTCTTCAATTCTATTCCATTGATCAACATGTCTGTCTCTGTACCAATACCCTGCAGTTTTTATCACTATTGCTCTGTAGTAAAGCTTGAGGTCAGAGATGCTGATTCCCCCAGCTCCTTTTTTATTAATTGTTTTTGCTATTCTGGGTTCTTTGTCTTTCCAAATGATTTTGAGAACTGCTCTTTCTATGTCTTTGAAGAAATGTGTTGGGATTTTGATGGGGATTGCATTGAATCTATAGATTATCTTTGGTAGGATGGCCATTTTTACTGTTAATTCTTCCAAACCATGAGCATGGGAGATCTCTCCATTTTCTGAGATCTTTGATTTCTTTCTAGAGAGACTTGAAGTTATTGGCATACAGGTCTTTTATTTATTTGGTTAAACTTACCCCAAGATATTTTATATTATTTGTGGCTATTGTGGAGGAAGTTGTTTCCCTAATTTCTTTCTCAGTCTATTTATCATTTGTATAAAGGAAGGTTATTGATTTGAGTTAATTTTATATCTAGCCACTTTGCTGAAGTTGTTTATCAGCTGGAGGAGTTCTCTGGTAGAATTTTTGGGGTTCAAAAAACCAAACAACCCAATCAAAAATGGGGTATAGAACTAAACTGAGAATTCACAACTGAGGAATCTCAAGTGGCTGAGAAACACCTAAAGAAATGTTCAAAGTCCTTAGTGATCAGAGAAATGCAAATCAAAATGATTCTACTTTACACCAATCAGAATGGCTGAGATCAAATCCTCAGGTGACAACACATGTTAGAGAGGATGTGGAGAAAGAGGAACACTTCTCCATTGCTTGTGAGATTGCAAACTAATACAACCACTCTGGAAATCAATCTAGAGGTTCCTCAGAAAATTGGAAATAGATCTACCTAAAGACCTAGCTATACAACTCTTGGGAATACACCCAAAAGATGCCCAACCATGCCACAGGGGCACGTGTTCCACAATGTTCATAGAGGTCTTATTTGTGATAGCCAGAAGCTGGAAAGAACCCAGATAGCCCACAACAGAAAAATGGATACAGAAAATGTCAACCGTTTACACAATGGAATACTACTCAGCTATGAAGAACAAGGACACCCTGAGTTTTGCAGGCAAATGGGTAGAACTAGAAAATATCATCCTGAGTGAGGTAACTCAGACCCAAAAGGACATGCATGGTATGTACTCACGAAAAAGTCGATATTAGCCACAAAAAAAGTACAGAATACTTAAGATATAGTCCACAGGACTCAAAAAGGTCAACAAGCTGAAGGACCCACGTGAGGATGCCTCAGTCACTTGGGAGGGAGAAGAAAGCAAGCACAAGTTAAGAGAGAGGGAGGAGCCTGGGAGGGAATATAGATGGGGGAGGGGGAGAGGGGAACCTGATCTGGTATTGGATGAGGGAAAAGGACTGAACTCCTGAAGGTCAGCAGAAAGAATGGAAACAGGCAACCTTAGGAGGTAGGAGGTTGGAGTACTCTCCAGAATGTGCCAGAGACCTGGGAGATGAGAGGCTCTCAGGACTCAAAAGGAGGGAACTTAGACAAAATGCCCAACAGTAGGGAAAGGGAACTTACAGAGCCCAACTCCAGCAGGAAGACAGGGCATCAAATGAGGGACAGAGGGTGCTTCCCACAATCAAATCTCTGACCCATAATTGTTCCTGTCTTTAAGAATTACAAGGAAGGAAATGGAGAGGAGCCTGAGGAAAAGAATGTCCAATGACAGGCCCAAAGAGGGATCCAGCTCAAGGGGAGGTCACAAGGCCTAACACTATTACTGAGGCTATGGAGAGCTCACAAAAAGGGACCTAGCATGAATGCATTCCAGAAAACCCACCAAGCAGCTGAAAGTTGGGTACAACTATCTATCAGAGACAGATAGTTGTACCCAACCAATGGTCAGAAGCAGCTGACTCCTGTTGTTAAATTAGAGAAAGACTGAAAGAAGCTGAGGAGGAGGGCCACCTGTAGGAGGACCTGCAGTGTCAATTAACCTGGACCCTTGAGATCTCCCAAACACTGGACTACCAAGCAGGCAGCATACACCAGATGATATGAGGTCCCCAACACACATACAGTTGAGGACTTCTGGGTCTGTGTTCATTCAGAGATGATGCACTTAATCTCAAGAGACTGGAGGCCTCAGAGAGTTTAGAGGTCTGGGAGTGGGGACATCCACCTGGAGACAGGGGGCTGGGGAGAAGGTACGGGATGTGGAGTAGTAGGAGAGTCGACAGGGTGGGAGGTGGGGGCAGGATAAATATGGAGTGTAAAAATATAAATTAATAAAAATAGTTGAATAGTATTCCATTATGTAAATGTACCAATTTTCTGTATCTATTCTTAGGTTGAGGGACATTTGGGTTGTTTCCAGCTCTGCCTATCACAAATAACACTGCTATGAACATATGTGTGGCTAATGCTGATTCATTCATCAAACATGATCATTGTCATTCTATTCAAAGTAGCTAAGACATAAGAACAACCTACATGTCCTTCAACCCATGAATAAAAAAATGAAAATGCTGAACATTTATACAGTGTACTGCTATTCATTTATAACAAAAATGAAATCACGATATTCACAGGTAAATGTATGGGACTGGAAAATATATTGAATGATGTAACACAGTCCCAGCAAGACAAATGTCTCATGTGCTCTGTTACCTGTGGATTTTAGTTTTGAATCTATTGATTTGATTATATAACTTGAAGTAAAGGCAGAAGCCAGCAAATTGGACGGTTACCACAGGGGGTGGGAGAGAAGGGGCTGTAGAGAGGAGCAATAGTAGGACACACATGGTACTGAGAAGGAGGAAAGGGGAGGGATAGACATTCAATGAAGAACAGAGAGTAAAGGGAAGTGCATGGGCAAATCAAGGAAAGAGACATAAACAACAATAACGATGTTCGGAAAGCCATATAAAAACATTATTTTATAAACTTACTTAAATACATATATATGTTTGTATATATGCTTTCAATGCAGTTACAGCATCTGAGATGATAATGAACTCTACCAGACCCATAGACAATCTAACCAAAACCCTGTACTAGGTAATGGAAAACCATCCCTAAAATTGGTTTGGCTAGGGGATACAGGAGACTCACAAGACAATATAGGATAATACAATTGTACTGATAATTTTCTATAATGTGAAGACTTCATTGCTAAAGACATTTCGTATTTCAGGGCTTGGAGGACTCCAGAGGAAACTGAAGTGGAAGGCTCTTTCCCTGAGGAGTAGTTTTCATAATATTGGAAGGTACTGGGCAACTGCCAAGAGGGAAAAGCAGTAAATTGTCCTACCCAACTTTAAAGGCTCCAATCCACAGCAATTAACAGGCCAAGCAAGATACCCTCAGTGGTGCTAAGGAGTGGCACTTTGAACTTGGGAGTAACAATTGAACATCTAACTAAGGCCCAGTGAATAGGAGCGAGTTCATAATCTATCTCTGGCATTTTCCTAAACCAATAGAATTTCTAATTGCATCCTCAATACTTATCCTAATATGAAACCATAGTATGTGGTTCTTAATACTCATCAAAGAAGCTTCTTTTGGGCAACAAATGGAGGATACAACAAAGATCCATAACTTGTCAAAACAAAGATAATGAGTATAGGGTAGCCAGATCAAAATGGTATAATGACCATGCAATATTTAAATAAACTTCAGTATTAGGGAATACTAAGGAAGTTTATAAGTGATAAAGGTCCAGGACACATGCTGCTAGATAGTGGCTTCTAGACATAACAATAATGCTGTGCCCAAGAAATCTTAACAACATGGTTGCCAAAATAAGACCTGAATAACGGCAACAACATTCTGAACTGGTGGAAAGGGAATCTCAAAAGCCTCCAACCCTAGATGAAGAGCTTTGGGTAGTGAATGGTTTCTGAAAGAGGAAGAAAGAGTTTTCTTCAAGGACAAGCCAACTTCAAGGACAAGCCAACTTCAAGGACTTTTTTTTTTTTCTATTTAAGGGCCCTCCCTTTAAGCTAACTTTCTCCATTGTTTTGATTCCCAATGAATTATACTCCTGTGGCTCCTTTTCTTTCTTTCTTGTTTGCTTTGGATTTTTCTTTTATAATTTTGGAAGGAGGAACTTAGGGAAAGATAATATCCTTTCACTCATGGTTGCCATGCTATTGCACAGCATCAAAGAAAAATGAGTAAAGGTACCCAATAAAAAGTGCAATCATATACTGGCTTTTATCTTAACAGTCTAAAACCACAAGATAGCAGCTAATGTATTCAACAAGAGAATTATATACATACTATCAATATAACAACAATTTGCTACTACCTGGTTATCATTAAAGATAAATAAATCTATTTATCCAGTAGTTACTATAGCATCTACAAACCAGATGAAAAATAATTCACCTCTTTGTATGTGGCTGGCATTGTTGTATCTACTATGCAAAGGTGTGTAAAACTTATAATATATTTTGCCCTGAACATTCCTCAGTAGACTTACTGGAACAGTGTTTCATAATATAACATCACAATTTATATGTCAAGATTAGGTTTACTAACACATTTTCTTTTCTTCTCTGCATCTCCTCCTAGAATGCCAATTAAAGACCATTTTTCTATTTGTTTCTTATAAGTCCCCAACAAGTGTTCATATAAAAGGGTGGGAGGGATAATTGCTTTAATAGCTAGCTTCCAGAAAACTAAAAGCTGCCAGACTCATTATTAAGTAATTTCCTCCAAATAATGTGGTTATGACTGACAGTACATGTCTAGAAGCCACTATCTAGGCAAAGGATTGCAAATGTCAGTGATCATTTCTAACTCTCAAATCCAAGTAACAGAGAGCTTTTTGCACTATTTAAAACCAGGCCATACTTTTAAGAAAGAATGGTACATGACACCTTGATACCAATAACCAATTCAGAGACCTCACTGCAAAAGTGGGAAGAAGTAAGCATAAGAAATACAGAATGCATATGCTCCACAAGAGTTACTTGATTAGCTATTAGGTATTGAGAGCATTGTTTGCTCTGGTGCCTGTTTACAGAGGAAATAATCTTGCATCCATAACAGATGAACACCTGAAGGTGAGATGAGGAAAAATATAATGCTCACATGCAATATAGACACAAATAACTGAGGGAAGAAATCAGAGCAGTAACTAAATCACCAGGGCAGAGAAGGCAATAGAAGCTAAAGAAGGGAGTTCTTAAAGACATGGAACACACACACACACACACACACACACAGACTTTGAACATGGGTAGGAGATGTAGAATGGATTCTGTCAGGGCAGGTACTCAATGAATAAAAAAAATGTTTAACATACACAATGTCATCTGGCCTTCAGTGCAATTTTGTAACAAAGGAATTACCACTGACATAATAATTATGCATACTCATGGAGTAGAGGGTATTATTTTAAGGCGTGCATGTACACAATGTGCAAGGACAAAATAAGGCTGACCAACACAACTGCCACTTCAAATATTTATCGTTTCAATGTGGTGTAACCACCCAAAACTCTCTCTAATAGCATATCTCTAATATACATATGTGTGTGTGAATTAGCACCACATTATTATGCTACTGAACATTATAATTTAATGCCCTTTTCTAATTGTATACTGGTAAGTGATAACCCAATAATCTTTATCTCCCTTTCCTACCCATCACAGATTCTGGTATCCACTATTCTCGTTATTTATTTCAGATCAACACTGTTAAATTCCATTAATAGAACACCTCATATTGTTGTCTCTATTTTACATATATATATATATATATATATATATATATATATATGTACATACATATATTTTAAGACCTGTTATATTACAGGACAAGAAACCTCAGTGTGGAACCTGTGCTCCATTCTGAACACAGCAGGAAAGGTGAAGATTTTTTATGAAAGCATCAGAAGAAGAAGGGGATTGTGGCTTCCAAATTTACTGAATAAATAAATCTTAGGAAGGTTCTTACTAGGTTAGGTTAAAAGGAAGACAGCTCAGAGTGATCTGCCATTCAGGTCTGGGTATGACAAATCAGATCTGGTACGTGGTACAGATTTCATAGACATAAAGGACAAGACTATTCTACCCTAAAATGATTATGGGACACCAGAATATTCTACCCCCAAATATATTTCCTTTTGCTGTAATAATTAGTTTGATCAGAAACTGTAGATACAATAGAGACTCTGAAAACAAGCACACTACTTACCTTTAGCAAGGGAAACTCACATTTCTGTAGGAATGCTTCAGTCAAAGGGTCTATGCAATAGGATAAAAAAAAACCTGAGTCTATATCACTACAGACACTTAGCAAAGGAAAAAGCACTAACCTATTCTTTATGATATAATTTACCTTGTTTTCCTGACTGTATCTTCATTATTCCTCTCCTCAAGGCCTGCTTTCTTTGTTTTAGTTGAATTTTGTACCCCAGGCATTTTTTTTTTTAGCTTGGGGACTATCCTATGTAAGTAAAAAATACACATTAATATGTTATTGTTTAATCTCTTGATAATCTATCACTTACTACAACTGTCTGTCCCAATTATGAATTAAAAGAAAAGTATTTTTCTTTCCTTTAACTTCCCAGGATTCCTGCTAGAATTGTTACAGGCAAGATGAAAACATGACTTAAGGATAAGGCCTAGAAGAAATTATGCCACATGGATCTGTTCTAGAATCTCTTTCTAAATAGAATCTTACAATGTAGTGCCAGCTGGTCTAAAGTTTCATATGTAGACAAGACTGATCTTAAACACTGACTGAAGGCATGCATCATCATGCCCAACTTGCTCTGCTGAAGGAAAGCAGTAAAACAATAATTAAATTCTGGCTCTCTTTCTAGATAAATTCTTTTCTTATCCCTAGAATAAGAAGTTTCTGTCAGTATAAGCTGAAGACATACTAGAAGAGGGTAATAAATGCCCTGGTTCCTCAACTTCGTTGCATGAAAACCATGTGCTGGTATTTCACAAAGTTATAAATGCTCAGAACAATTAAATCATGATGCCCATTATCTGTAGATGTCGTTGCAATGGAAGCAAAGTACATACTCTGGTGAACTCATTAGGTACTTAAAGACAAGAGGAAGCACATCCTACAGTGTTTTAGTTTGTTTTAAATTACCACACAAAGTAGTGCATTCACCATTGATTTTCTTCTCAACTAAGCTTAAGAACTCATTTACCCCTACAATAAATCCTTTATAATTTTATCACACCACACAAACACACATATACACATGCACACGCATATGCACACGCACGCACGCGCATGCGCGCGCGCGCGCGCGCACACACACACACACACACACACACGCACACACACACACGCACGCACACATACACGCTGGGATGAAGAAAGATTAAAATCTAGGATACCCATTTGCCTTTCTGAATTTTGACTCTCTTATTTAGCTTACTTAATATACTTTCTAGTTGCTTCAATTTTCCTGAAATTTTTGTGATTTAATTATTATTGCTGGTTGCATCCATCAAGTTTCAAGGTGCATATACAATACATTTTTATTTAAAATGGACATGTAGGGCTGGTGAGATGGCTCATTAGGTAAGAGCACCTACTACTCTTCCAAAGGTCCTGAGTTCAAATCCCAGCAACCACATAGTGGCTCACACCCACCCACAATGAAATCTGAAGTCCTCTTCTGGTGCATTAAATCTTTGGGCTGGAGCGAGCAGGGGTTCTAAAAGTCAATTCCCAACAACCAGATGAAGGCTCACAACAATCTGTATAGCTACAGTGTGTACTCATAAATAAATAAATAAATAAATAAATAAATAAATCTTTAAAAAATAAAATAGACGTGTAGGTTGACTCTGAAGTATGACTAGAGAAATACTAAAATTCATGAACAAAGAAGTAGAAGAAAGTACTTTAGGTACATGTCCAGTTATGGTATAGTAGTGTTATATGGTTACTATATTTTTGACTGTTGGAGAACCTGCACACTGAATTCCATGGTGGCTGCTTCTGATTACTCTCCAACCAACAGTGAATAAGCTCCTTTTCCCCACAAGCTCTTCAATCTTTGTTATTATCTATACCACAAACATTCCTTATATTGCAATGAAAGAAGCTCTCATTAAAGTTAAGCTCTTTGCCTCTTGCAGAAGAGAAGGAAGATGCAGCCTCTTAGAAACAAGGCTTTCAGTCCATGAGAAAATATTTCTATGTTGTGATAATGGTGAGGATGTACCTGGGTCATAATAAAGACACATATATATTTTTAAAAGAGAGAAAAATATCAGATGGAATTTAGAGTAAGTAAAATTGTCATGTATTCTGAATTTATTTCTAAACTCAGAAAACATGATTAGAAAGAACTTTTTTTTTTCTTTATGCTAGGAGAAAAGTTAAAAGTTTGAAAGCAAGGGCAAAGAAAAAAAAACTTCATGAATAAGGGTGCTGCAGAAGCAAAACACAAGAGTCACTGATGGAAGTTTCCAGACATGGAGATAAGTTGGTTGCATCTAATGCAACTTCGAACCTTTAACTCTATACACCATGAAGGGTCCATAGTTTGAACCTGTTAGCTAAACTGTAAATAAAAGGAAAGAACTGGACTTGCAAATAAAAGGGAACCTAACAAAACATACTAGCCAAACTGGTATTCAGATGACTGACATTTTCAGGCAAGCATCACTAGTCCTAGCCTACTTTCTATTTACATTTCAGAGAGAATGGAATTTTTATGAATCAATAATATGTGGCAAATTTATTTTGAATAAATCTATTGGAATCACTTTTAAACAATGTGTGTTAATGTGGGACCATCAAAGGCAGCCTGTTTTCTGGCTGAGCTCAGTTTAAACTCCAGAGACCCTGCAGATCAATCTGCAAGGGATGGAAGGAAGTTTACCACATGCTCCCAAACACTAGGCTCCTAACATGAGGCCCCAGCTCCACAGTTCTGTGGCCATCAGTCACTTAGGCAACACCCCAAGCTCCTGGTATTCTGTCTGGACTCTACTCCCACAGTTACCTAGCAACAGCCAGGTGTGCTCCTCCCCATAGTTACCTAGCAACAGTCAGGTAGGCCTGGCTCACTATAAAAGGAGCTGTTTGCCCCCTCCTCCTTCTCTTACTCTCTTGCTCCTGCCTCTCTTACTCTTGCCCTCTTGCTCCCATCTCTCCCCATCCCCTCCCCCTTCTCTCCACGTGGCCATGGCCAGGCTCTACTTCTCTACTCTTCTCTCTTTCTCTGTCTTTCTGCAATAAATGCCTCAAAACCATGGACTGCCCCTTCTCATCAGGATCTGCCATGCTGGAACAATAGAACATGTCTTCCCCTAAGGAGCCATGTGTTTAACCTCTCACAGGGAGGCCTCCTGCATTCTAGCCATGGCTGCCATCTACCAAGTCAAGCAGCCCACTGAGCAAGCCAAAGACTCTCCTCCCCATGATAACTAGCCAGAGCTTTCTCCTCCTACATTTTTCCCATCACCCCAAGCCAGAGCCTCAGCTCTTCCACAACATCCAGTGGTGTATGTGATATCTGAAGGCTAGAACCTGCTGTTGCTGGACTCGAGCAGGCCAGAGGAACCCTGAGTCAACTCCGGGAGGTTCTGCAGGGACCTCAGACAGCGGCTCCCCACCCTAAAGTGGGGTCCTGAGGCTTCTCACAGCTCAATGCCCACCCTGCAGTACCACGGGATGTGCATAGTCAAACTTCCTGCATAGCACACACCTTGCCTAGCAACCCAAGCCCCAAGTAAACATGAGTCCCCATTTTAACCCACATTTTAGTACTTAGTTTACCCCTGTGACACAATTTTTATAATTATAAATTCAATAACTATATTTAAAAATTCTTATTATTCTTATACATAGTAATAGTGATCTTTGATTTCACTATTGCTGCCATTCACAGATGTCATAAATAGTACCCAAGCAATATAGAAAACAATCAATAAACTTATATATTGTATTTACTTCACTGACCAGTCATTCCTTCAAGTTTTACCCTCAACTTGGACCTTCCTATTTACTCTCATACACAGTGTAGTATTTTGAATAAAAATGGCTCCCATATGTTCCTATAACTGAATGCATGCTTCCCGGTGGGCGGAATTGTTTAGGAATGATTAGGAGTTGTGGTCTTGTTGGAGGAAATGTTACTGGAGGAAGGCTTTAAAGTTGCAAATGCCCACAGCATTCCTTTTTAATTCTCTCTCTGCCTCCAACTTACAGAACAGGATGTAAGCTCTTAGATACTGCTTCAGAACTATGCCTTCCTGCCTAGTGCTATGCTTGTCACCATGATGGTATGGACTAACCATTTGAAACTTTAAGCAAGCCCCCAATTAAAAGCTTTCATTCATTAATTTTCTTTGGTCTTGGTGGATCTTTATAGCAACATAAAAGTAACTAAGACACAGAGCTATTAGATTTAGAATTAGAAGTCTCTATATATGTTCAAGAAAAAGGAAGAGTCATACATCTCTTAATTTGAATCAAAATGTGGAAATACTAAAGCTTCCTGGGGCTTTATTACTACTTATCATACAAAACCAAACTAAGGACAAGTTGTCTTGTACCAATCCTCAATCCAGTAAAAGAAAAAAAAAGGCCCATTGAAAATGTCACTGCAATGAAGAACAAATAATTAGAAAACAAACAGATTGTTACAAATATGTAGAATAGTTTAGTGGTCTGGACAGAACCATAACATTCTCTCTCTTAAGCCAGAAATAGGCTACAGCAAGACAGTAAACATCCTCAGGTCTGCACCTGGGAGTAATCTACAGAAGATGCATTGATTCTAGGAGAGGATGATTCTTGAAGTTTCAAGAAAGAATTTCATTCACTAGAATACAAAAA
>JADRCC010175639.1:0-11453 GCA_019843855.1 Hylomyscus alleni | reverse complement strand
AAAAAAAAAAAAAAATGCCATCTAGGGAATCAAATGTACAAGCAGTAATAGATGATATATTTTAAATTAGAATTGAGTTTAATACAAATGTAAAACAAAACAGTTGCCTGTTTCATTTAACGTAAAGCAGAGCTTCTCAGTTAGAGGGGCTTCTGCCACCTGTGAGGCCTCTGGCATTGTCTGGAGATATATTTGATTTCTGACACTGGGAGTGATGTGAGTGTCATGGATACAAGCATCTGTTGAGAAAGGACAAGGATGCTCCTATACAGCCAGCGGTGCACAGAGCAGCTACTGTAGCCAGGAATTTCCCTAGTGTGAATAGGAAGCCCAGTTTAAGGAATATATATCCTCTAGGAATTTTCTTATTTTTTTCTATTATATAAATGCATTTCTTACAAACTTTATTTCATTGATTTTGTTCAGTTAATATTCAAAATAATGAGTTTAATTATGATGGTGTTTTTGCCAAGATAAATTATTGTAATGCAGATGTTAAGGAGAGTTTTTTTTTCTTTATTGTTTTAACTAATGGTTAAGTTATCCACACTCTTGTACATAACTCCCCCCACTCCCACCCCCTCCACACACACACAGAAGCAACTCTAGCTAAATTCATTGGTTCAATAATAGCAACAACAATAAAAAGACATGAAGATAGGAACAGGAGCAGTTGGGCAGAGGAAAGGGATTTGTACAATTGGGAGGGGACAAGAGATGGTCATAGGGAGTGGTTATAAACAAGATATTTTATATACATGTATGAAAATGACAGTGAAACACATTAGCCTGGGTAATTATAGTTTGCCAATGAAAATAATATTTTATAATTAAGGAGAAGGTTAGATGTATGAGTATAGCTTTACATTTCTGGTCAAGGGTGAAATGTGATGACATACTATGCGACATTTCCTTTTGCTAAGTTCATTCACAGTAATGGCAGCCTTTGTATTGTCAATTTTGCCAAGTCCAACATGTGCTTCTCAGAATTTTTCTTTTCCCATAGTAATGCATTGACATGGTCTACATGACACATTTTGCATGAAACTTGGAAGTCATCACTGGAAACGTGAGAACTGGGGAGATGGCTCAGGCAGTAGGGTGCTTGCTATGCAAGCATGAAAACCCGAACTTAGATGCTCAGAACTGATGAAAAAATTCAATGGAATGAAAAGAGAATTCAATAAAGACATAGATCTAGTGAAGGAAGCCCAACTGTGAAGGCATGATGGGAGTGAAAACCCCAGTACGAAAGTAAGAGCCTCAGTGGAATGTTATGAAATGCTACTTCCAGATATGGCATGGCTGTTGCTTTCATGAACATACAGAACTGTATTTACAGTACAAGACCTGTACAAGGTCAAACCTGTTATCATTCTGGCATTGGTGGTCCTAAGTCCTGCCTTCCACCCCAGCTGAGGAGCTTTGGCATTTGATGGCTTCTAGGAGGAGAGTCATCTCTCCTTAGGCATGTAGCTACTGGCAGATTGGTATTCCCTTGCCCCAAAGAAGAGCCCCACATCCTGTGTATGTGGATAGCACTAATTAGACTTAGTGACTTATAAGTAAATCAAAGATTATGCATGGAGAGAGGGAGATGAGATAGAGATTCCTAGGTAAAGTTCAGGGCATGAGGGGCAGATACAACAGAGATGTATTGTCTGTACAATTGTATGAAATGTTCAGAGAATAAAAAGTAAAAATTTTGAGAAAGGAAATCATCCCACGTAGGCTTTGATCATGGCACAGGTGCTCCATGGAACATTTCAGAAATACCAAACTCTCATTTAGGCTCAAATCCAACCCATAATATAGGCACTGAGAGTCACTCCCCATCTTGAAGGATTTGGTGTTTCCGTCTAGAGGGAGGAAGGCTGTAGCCATTTGTCAGGGCCTTTCTACTCTTGTGTTCTGATACCATCCACTTGTTAGAAGAGCAGGAATGGGAGCAGGAGAAAGAAATAACAGGCTTAAGAAGACTCTGACTTTTGAGGATACATTGCAAATACTGATGAATCACATTGGGAATTCTAATGCAAGTCAATTTGCTTTTGCACCCACATTGGGCTTATAAAAAGAAACATGTGTTCATGTTATCTAATTAGTTGCTCTAGTCCTCAGTGGAGATGTGTTAACAAGTATCATTGCAACAAGTTGAGTGCTGGGGCTGGTGACCAAGTAGATTCTAGTGTGTTCTTGTTGTTGTTGTTTTAATGAGACAAAGGTTATGATGAACAAGTGTATTTTTTCAGAGGAGGGGCAGAGATCCTGTTGCCCATACCTTCTAATATTATTCAGTCCTAACATATCTGTCCTTCTTCTTGTTTGTAAAACTAGCTTCCTGTATGATAAGCTACAAGGGTTTGAAATAAAAAAGTAAACTAGGGACTATCTTAGTTACCAACCATAATACATTAGTCAGGCTTCTTTGCTGTAAACTCTAACCAACTTAGGGATCAGAGGGATTTATTAAATTAGGTTGATTTTGTTTTGTTTGTTTGTTTGCTTGTTTTAAGCCAAGGGGCATACCATGCATTTATGTGGTTCTGAATAGAACGTAAGAAGGTCTTCCACCCTGCGATTCATCTGGAATATACAGCCTCCTTGGGCTTCATTCTTAAATGACTCTTTATGTGAAACATTTGCCTTTCCTGAAGACTGCACTCATCAATGAACCAGACTCTATGACTGACTATCTTCTCAGGTCAGCTGGACCTTTCCTGACATTGTTTAAAAAAGGTTCCTATTGGCCAAAAAAAAAGGGAATGCTGGGCAGCAGAGAGAGGCTCACCTTAGAGAATTGCCACCCCTTTCCTATTTGTTTATTTACTTATTTATTTATGCACTCACTGACTTATTTTCATGGGCTTCTTATGCATTTTTTTTAAGTAAGAGGTGACATTACTTACCCAAGGTTGTATGTTGTTAAAAACATAGGACACAAATTTACTACTCAGTCCTCAACTAAAGATCTCTCTATCATGCCATTTTCCCCCCAGTGAGGGCTGCAAGTATATGTGTGGGTATGTATGTGTGCACATGTTAGTGTGCATGGGTGTATGTGTGCATGTATGTGTGTGTAAGTTGTGAAACATGTGTAAAAGTGAAAGGGTAGTTGAGATCACTCACTGAAGCCAGAACAGCCTGGAACTCCATAGCTCTCAGTGTGTCAAATGTTCATGAAGACAGACTGTAAGTAAGTAGAGTCACTTTCATGTAGTCTAAGCTGAATTTCTGAAGGGTTAATGAACAGCCTCTTGGCAAAAACAATTCAAGAAAACCATGGTGGATGTTACTAGGAATTTCACAGAGCAGCACTGCCCAAAGGAAATAGAATTGAAGCCAAATGAATAATTTTGAATGCCTTATGACTGCATTAAAAAATAGGTAAAATTTGTCTTAGTAGTAGATTTAACCCATTATGTCCCATATCCTAAATCTGTGTGTAATCTACATGTAGTGCTTGAAGAAGATTAGAATTTCTTCCTAGTAGTAAATGTTTATAATTCAGAGTGCCTTTTTAGCTTAGAATAACTTGTGTTTGGACTTTGTTTCAAGTGTTTAGTGACTGTTGCATGGGGTCACACAGTGCTTGAGGGTGTTTTAGCTCTGAAGGCTGAGGCTGGCAGTAGCATGCTTAAATTCTGAAGTTCCTTGCACTTGAGGATGTCTACATCTGCAAAGGAACAATGGTACTTATTCTATCTACTTCCTTTTTAAAAATATATTTTATTTGTATTTCTGTATATGTGTCTATATATGCACACATGTGTTTAGTATCTATGGACACCAGAAGCAGGCACCATAACTTGGAGGTAAAGCTATAGCAATTTTGAATTGCCTGATATAAGAGTTAGGAACCAAATTCAGGTCCCTCACAAGCAAGCACTCTTAAACACTGAGCCATCTCTCTGGTCCCATCCTCATTAACTTCTTAAGAAACTTTAATAGATTTTTAGTGTAGTAGTTTGAGTGAGAATGTCCCCCTGGACTCATGTACTTGAATGTTTGATTCCCTTTGTGGAATTATTTGAGAAGTATTAAAAAGTATGGCCTTGAAAGAAGACTGTCACTGGGGGTAGACTTTGAAGTTTTAAAAGCCCAAACCACACTCAGTCTCTATCTCTCCATTTCTCTGTGTCTCTGATATCTCTCTGTCTTTCTGCCTCTCCTCTCTCTGTCTCTGGCTCTGGCTCTGGCTCTGTCTCTCTCTCTCTGCTTGCTACCTGGGATCAGGATATGAAGCACTCAGCTATTGCGTCAGCATAACTCCTGTCTTCTTCCCACCATGACAATCATGGACTACCCCTATAAAACTAAAAAACAAGATCCCAAATAAGTGCTTTCTTTTGTAAGAATTGCTTTGGTCCTGCTGTCTCTTCATGGCAATAGAATAGTAACTGATAGACAATAGTAAATAATAGACATTTAGTAACTGAAGAAACAAAGTAGCAGGTACATTGAACCCACTGATTAACCTGGTCTATAAAGCTCAGGGCCTATTCTGTTACTCTTTATTCCCCAAGAGTAAGCAGACACTAAATAGGGATAAAAACAAACTACTAAATCAACTGTGTATGCACGTGTGTATGTGGGGGGTGTGGGTATTTGTGTGTGTGTGTGTGTGTGTGTGTGTGTGTGTGTGTGTGTGTGTATGCAAGTGTGAGAGTATGTATGCAAATGTTCCCGGAACTGCCAACTCCACTAAGATTGGCCTCTTTGTATCTGCTCCAGCCTTTATCCTCCTGTGCTCAGCAAGGTGCGGGGCAAACAATCAGTGCTGCATGAATAAGCTGGAGCACGATGGCCTGATAGCCCATTTGTTATTTGGCAGAAAAGGTGGAAATTTTGCCCGAAATAAAGAAAAGAACGCAGGGTCTCCTGGATGCTTTTCTCTGAAAGCACAATCACCCCATTGGAAGTTGCCTAGATAGAAAGTGAAATCAGCCGAGTGAAAAACACTTTCTGGGTGATTAGAGACCTTTGTTTTGAATGAGCTGACACCTTTTAAAACTCAGAGAGGAAACTATTTTAGAGTCAGGTGGCACCAGACCCAGACCGGCTGTTTGCTTGTTGTTTCCTTTCCTCTCTTTTCAGTACTGACCGATTTGCATAATAACCGATTCTTTGTTTTCTTGGAGTTCAAGTTTCTGCCTTGGGCCCCACAGGAATCCAAAATTCTTCCTAGACTAGAGATGGCAAAGATTTTTGAGGGAATCACTGGAAGGTGCTGCATAGACCGGGCCCAGTGTGGCTCAGGGATACCTGATTTCTGTTAACCTTGGGAATGAAGAAGCTTGCTTTCCTGAGCCTGGCTGAAGACTCTGGTATTCTGGTGGGTGCTTGGAATGAAGAGAGTGAGCACACTGCATGCGCCATGGGAATACCATGTTAGAGGACATGAAGGACAAAGACAGACAAGAGGACAGAGGTACAGTGTAGCCGCAAGGGTGGGAGTGGCACACCCCACTGTTTATCTAAGTAACTAATGCTTTTGAGAGATGAATAGTTTAATTCTTTTCTGGTCATGTGAGGTAGTAGTCCTATCAGAACTTTGTAGAAGAGTTCCTGGCTGCCCACATGTTCCACACCACAAACTCCTTCATTCTGGACAGTTCCTGCATTAACTCCATGACATAGAAACCCACTATATTGGGGTTCTCATCCACTGCATCTTAGGCACAAGACTGCAGGTGAGGAGCTACACTGGGCAAGAGATATGGCTTTCCCTAGCCCCAAGTCCTGTAGTGAGACCAGCATGAAGGAACTAGCTGATCACAGAGCTTACTGTGATGATGCTCACCTGTGGTGATGTCAAGAATTCAGTGTGTAACTGGAAAGAGGAATGTGTGGGCCTGTGTGAGGGTTCGAAAAGAAAGTCGATGAAGGAAAACCCCAGACTTGATAGTAAGCAAAAAAAAAAAAAAAAAAAAAAAAAAAAAAAAAAAAGTGTTTATTCTGCAGAAACATCCAGCATGTGGGGGTCAACCATTCTCAAAATGGCAACAAGACCTTCTTATAGGGAACCAGGGGAACTTTCTAAAAGGATTAGTAATCTAAAATTTCACTAGTGGGTGCTAGGAGATTACAGGAGTCAGTGGTCTGAATTTCTATGTCATTAACGTTTAACCATAGGATGAGATAGGGCTGCCTAGCACAGATGGCTCATTCTAAAAATAAGATATTTTCCCAGTTTTGTGGTTATCCCCAGGTTGTTCTCAAGAGGGGGTTCTATGATCTTGATCTGGAGTTTATGGTCTGTTCCTGGAGCTGGTGCCTATGGCCTTTGTGAAGTCAGGTCTGGTCCTTAAATGGAGAGGTATAGAGTTTATGCTGTCTTTCCACCCGAATCCCAGTATAAGGTCTGAGAATTACATCATTTAGACCCATTTACAAGTTACCAAGTGAAGAATGCAAGGTTGAAAATCCCATAAAGGCAAGAAATCTTATGTGGAGTCACTGGGATAGGTATGTAGTACTAGCTAGGGAGAGGAGGGAGTAGAGAGCCAGATATAACTAGAGACACAGGCAGGAGCAAGCCACTATAGGCCTTGGTGAGGACTCAGTTTCTGTTCTTCTATGTGGTGGCTTGAATGAGAAATGTCTGCCCTTTTCTTAGAAATCTGAATAGTTTTTCAGTTGATGGCAGGTGTGGTGGATTGAATGAGAATAGTTTCCATAGGTCTATTTGTTTAAATGCTTGGTCCCCAGTTGCTGGAACTGTTTGAAAAGGATTAAGAGGTATGGCCTTGCTAGAGGAAGTATGTCACTGATGTTGGGATTTAAGGGCTTAAAGCCTTGTTACTTCCAAATTGCTCTCTCCACTTCATGCTTATGGTTCCAAATGTAAGCTCTTAGCTTCCTGCACCTGTTACCATGCCTACACCCTGTGGCCATGTCTCCCAGCCATGATGGACTCTAATACCCTGGGATCATAAACTAAAACAATCTCTTCTTTCTGTAAGTTGCCTTGGTCATGGTGCTTCATCAAAGTCGCAGAAAAATAACTAAAAATTCTGCTACTCTCCTTCTTATCTATTGAGGCCTGGGGCCCATGTTAATGGCCCTGGGTACCTCCTGCTTAGCTGTAAAGAAGACACTGAAGGGTGTGTTGTCCCCACAGAAAGCCTCTGCTTTCTTTGATCCACATGTAATCAAACCACCAGTGCAGATTTACTTTCCCAAAATTTCAGAGCTCTTGTCTTCATAGAGAAAAATTAGCCTCCACTCCACAAATGCACAAAGCTGAACCCATTTCACTATTTCTCTCCTCCTCATTCCTGAACCCAAATATTGCCATTTCCTTAATAGAACTACTTGATTTTTAATTTTTCAGACAAACACCAGTGGATGTAAGAGATGCAGAAGTTTAAAAAGACATAATTCCCTGGGGAGTTTGTGGTTTAATAGAGAGGTGGGCAATAAACATATAAGTGCCAAGATAATGATCTCATTATTATTGCAAGAAGTGTGATAAAGATGCTAAAACAGTTCGGGAGGTGTGGAATGGCTAGCTTTGACATGTGCTACTGAAAACATGTTAGGGATGGATTTGAGAATTGGAAATATAGCTCAGTGCTATCGTACTTGACTATGATGTGTAAGGCTCTAGAGTCAAGTCCAAGCACAAAAATAAAATACGTGCATGAAGTAAGAAGACTAAAGAGACATCCTAATGTTAGACTAAGGCTTGAACTTGTAGGAATTAGAAAGAGAGTACAGCTGGCCTTGGATTTTATGGTGATGGAGAAAAAGAAGTTAGGGCCATGAGGAAAGTCTCTGTTTGGCAGCAGGCAGAGGTTGAAAAGTAGGTTCTTAAGATTCCTGAGGTCCCATTAGTGCTGCTAAAGGCCTCCTGGGAATGGAAGACTGATTACCTGAAAAGACCAGGGGGGAGGAAACCGAGAAACAATTCATTACTGCAGCACAGCTTTCATGCTCTTCACTGTCAGTCATGGGAACACAGTGAGCACACCACTCACTAGAGAGTGAGGAATGCTATATTCCTAGACATTCTGTGCTAGTTATCCCAACGGGAGCAAGATTCCAGAAGCTGATCAAAAAGAAATGTGCATTTAGAAATGTAGGGATAAACGGCATGAGCAGCTGGAGAAAAAGTTTGAGTTTCCATGGAAACATCTCCTAAAATGTCTCCCTCCCTCCAGCAGCGGAGCCAACTTTCCAAATGCCGAGGAGGAGGAGAAAGAGTGTATGGGCCAAGGGCCAAGTAAGTCCCCCACTGAGCTAGCACACAGGGTGCCACACGGATGCTAGCATGAGAAGCCCATGGTGGAGAAGAGTATGTCTGTCTGACATTTCTCTTTTCAGATGACCAGGTGAGTAGAGATGAGGCTATGACCAGCACCAAGGGGCCAAGGCAAGGATGGCCAAGGTGAAATCACATTAACAGCCAACTAAAGCTAGGCAGGCTGGGAAAACATCTCAGTTGACAACCTTCTTACAGTTGCTAGGACCCACGTAAAAAGTTGAGCAAGGTTGGTGTATGTGTTTGTAATCCAAGTATTGGAGTAGCAGGCATAGTGGATCTCTGGAGCTTGCAGGCCAGCTATTCTATCCTCCATTAACAAATTCTGAATATTTTCTTTGAGACTCTGCCTCAAAACAAAACAAAACAAAAACAAACAAACAAACAAAAAAACAGGCAAGCTGTACAACTCCTGAGGAACATCACTAGAGGTTGACTTCTGGCTTACACATACACACACAGAGAGAGAGAGAGAGAGAGAGAGAGAGAGAGAGAGAGAGAGAGAGAGAGAGAGAGAGAGGGAGGGAGGGAGGGAGGGAGGGAGGGAGGGAGGGAGGGAGAGGGAGAGAGAAATTAAAAGAGAAACCATCCTTAGAGCTTAACTACTAAGTACTGAAATATGACTTGGTGCAAACAGAATTCTTGGAGCCTACCTGGCTTAATGCCCTCCCTAACTCTCCATCATCTTCTTTGACATCATGAGATCACGTATTCCCTCATGCTAAATTTCCCTGTCCTCTCTGCAGCATAAACATCAAGATGACTCTTCCTTTGGAGGATTTGTTCTCCTTTCTCTATGTTCCCTTTGCATAGGTACCTGTGTGGCTTTGATACCTGTGTAGATGGCTCCCCTTCCTTCATCTGCCAGGACCATTACTTGTTCTCTCAATCTCATGCCTTACTCTGTCTCTCCTATCCCTGAATATCTTTCTTCACCCACCTGGTTACGTTATCTAGACCATCCACTACATGCTACTTTTATTTATTGGTGATCTGTTGACAGGCTGCCTGAGAACTTAAGCTCCTGGAGAGCTAAGGGAGCCAGCCTATATAGAGCCTCACATCTGGGATAAAGGCATCCAGCACAGTGAATACACTCAGGTAGTACTGAATGGATGGTCCTGGCTCATGTGTCAGAGCCATCATTGAACTGACAATAGGGCACACTCTTTTTTAAAAGAAAATTTTGTTGTATTTTTCATACTACAATGCAATGAAACAATAATTTTAAGTCAATTTATTAAAATTCTGAGTCACTAGCCACATGCTACTTGTCTAGGCTGTGAGTTGAAATCTGAATATTCATATTTTTCATTTTTTATTAGCTATTTCCTTTATTTACATTTAAAGTGTTACCCCCCTTCCTGGTTTCCCCTCTGAAAACTCCCTATCCTCCCCTGCTCACCAACCCACCCAGTCCTGCTTCCTGGCCCTGGCATTCCCCTACACTGTGGCCTAGAGCCTTCATAGGATCAAGGGCCTCTCCTCCCATTGATGACCAACAAGGCCATCTTTGCTACATATGCAGATGGAGCCATGAATCCCACCATGTGTACTCTGGTTGGTGGTTTAGTCTCTGGGAGCCCTAGGGGTATTAGTTAGTTCATATTGTGATTCCTCCAGTGGGGCTGCAAACCCCTTCAGCTCCTTGGTCATTTCTCTAGGTTTTCCTTTGGGGACCCTGTGCTCAGCATCCACCTCTGTATTTGTTAAGCACTGGTAGAGCCTCTCAGGAGACAGCTATAACAGGTTTCTGTCAGCAAGCCCTTGTTGACATCCACAATAGTGTCTGGGTTTGGTGACTGTATATGGGATGGATTCCCAAGTGGGGCAGTCTCTGGATTGCCTTTTCTTCAGTCTCTGCTCCAAATTTTGTCTCTGTAACTCCTTCCATGGGTACTTTTTCCCTCTTCTAAGAGGGACTGAAGTATCCACACTTTGGTCTTCCTTCTTCTAGAGCTTCATGTGGTTTGTGAATTGTATCTTGGGTATTCTGAGCTTCTGGGCTAATATCCACTTATCAGTGAGAGCATGGCCACTCGCTTGATGTTGGCTGTTACAATAACCTAGAAAACAGTCAACTGAACTTGACAGCATCAGGAATAATTATTACAATTCACTAATAACAGTCAGAGAAAAAAATCATATTAAAATCAACAGTAAGGGATTCTGTTTTTCAGATAATTTCTTTATGGCAAGCTGTAATAGGTGTTTTGCCTCCCTTATTTTCCTGTAAAGCACTCTCTAAATTGAGCCATTTGAACTCAATCTTCTGTTAAGGAAACAGGTTCAGAGAGGCTAAGCTTGTAAAATTGAACTCAGAACAAAATTTGAGCTAATTCTTACCTCTAAGAGAATGCAATTTTTGGTATAATTATGAAACTTTGGAGATGAGATATGACAGTTTCTGAAAAGAGGAGTGGGTAATTGATAAAATGCAGATGTTCTTTGGAACCTTGGATAGGCAATATTGGTGGGCTAGACATGAGTGGTAGGTCCAAGATTAGCATTAGATTTCTTCCTTAGTTTTTCCCTATTTTATTTTGTGAGGAACATCTCTTTCTGAGCTTGGGGAACACTAATTGACAATCCTGGCTGGTCGGTCTGTTAAGACTTGCTTTGTGACTTAGTATGTAGTCAATTTTGGAGAAATTTCCATGAGGTGCTGAGAAGGTGGTATAGTCTTTTGTGGTTAAGTGAAATATTCTGTAGATATATGTCAGGTCTGTTTGAGTGATAATATCAGTTAGTTTTATTATTTCTCTGTTTAGTTCTTTATGAATGACTTGTATGGTGGTGAGAATGGGGTGTTGAAGTCTCTTACAACTAATGTGTGTGATTGAATATGTGATCTAAGTTTTAGTAATGATTCTTTTACAAATGTGGTTACCCTTGCATTTGGGGCATAGATATTCCAAATTGAGAAAATATTGGTAGATTTTTTTTCTTTGATTAGTATGAAGTGTCCTCCATCTATTTTGATTAATTTTGGTTGGATGTCTATTTTACTAGATACTAAAATGACTACTTCAGCTTGCTTCTTGGGTCTGTTTGCTTGAATCAAAAAACTTTTC
Organism: Hylomyscus alleni; assembly: GCA_019843855.1. Lineage (NCBI taxonomy): Eukaryota > Metazoa > Chordata > Mammalia > Rodentia > Muridae > Hylomyscus > Hylomyscus alleni. The sequence continues at coordinate 113 of JADRCC010175639.1, read as the reverse complement.
CCAACTCTTTATTCTGAGGTAATACTGTCTTTGATGTTGAGGTGTGTTGCTTGTGTGCCACATAATAATGGATTCTGTTTTGCATCCATCCTAATAATCTATGTTTTTTTTTT
>JADRCC010175616.1:0-13218 GCA_019843855.1 Hylomyscus alleni | reverse complement strand
TTTCCCCACTTTAGTGGTATTGCTTCAAGCTTCTGCTGATTTAGGATAATGTTGGCTGTGCGTTTCTTACATATAGCTCTTCTTGTATTGCATTGTTTCCTCTAATCATGCATTTTCTAGAACTTCTATCATGATGCTATGTTGTTTATTTTTCAAATACTTTTCTGTATCTGTTGAGATGATCATGTGCTTTCTTTCTTTAAGTTTATTTATGTGGTTTATTATATTGATTGATTTTCGTGTGTTGAATCATCCCTGCATTTCAGTGATGAAGCCAACTTAGTCATGGTGGGTAATTTTATTGAAATATATGTACACTCTGGTTGTAAGTCTTTTATTTAGTAGAGAGTCACCCCACAAACACTGATCTCAGACAGGGATGGTTTATTAAATGTACCCTAAGAATTATCAATCAGGGACATCACTCAGACTTTGGAAGCTGAGGCTATGACCCCAAACTTTTCTCCAGCTTTATAAAGGCTGGAACTGAAAAACCTCACAATAAGCTCATATTCAGATGCTGGAAGCCCAAACCAATGGTCAGCCCTGACTCAAGGTTCTTTAGACATTACAGTTCACATTGACTTTTAATTTGATAGGTTCTAGGTGAAGCTTATGGTTGTGGAATTTCTTAAGATTAACAATCTTCATAACAAACAGAACATAGCAGAATATGTTATCAGCATGACCCTGCTCTGAGTCAAGATATTTTTCTGTGTCATTGACTAGCAGGCATATTACAGCAACAATATAAAGTAGCCAGTGGGGCAAGCCTCACCAGTTTTGAGTCTATATTCATCATGGAGCTTGGCTTTTAATTTTCTTTTCTTTCTTTTCTTTTTTTTTTCTGTTCTTTTGTCTTCACCTAGGTTTGGTATTAGGGTTACACAGGCTTCATAGGAGAAGTTTGGGAGTATTCCTTCAATTTCTTTTTAAAAAATAGTTTAAGAAAGATTGACTGTAGATATTTTTTGAACATGTGATAGGATTTTGCCATGAATCCATATGATTCTGATTATTTTTAGATAGATTTTTCTCTGCATAACTTTGTCTGTCCTGAAACTCACTCTCACTCTGTAGACCAGGATGTCCTCATGGAGATCTGCCTGCCTCTGCTTCCCAAGTACTGGGATTAAAAGCATGTGCCATCATTGCCCAGCTAGTTTCTGAGCATTTTTGTTGTTGTTACAAGAAGAAATTTTATTACTATTTCAATCCTATTATTTCTGATGGGCCTTGTTGTTGTATGATATTTATTAACTCCATCAATTCTTCTTATGACCCAGACAGCCTCACAATAATCGAGGCAGAGTCCTATGAACTTAATTAATCAGCTTTAGCACAATTACTGGGCTATTCATAGTCTATTTTTCTACCCTAGAAAACCCATGTTCATACCCCAAGTTACTTGATGTTTGAGTCTTGCCTAAGTTTTTTCTGCTTAATTATTATGTCCTTAGGATGCACTTCGCTCCATAAGCCATGTGCTCCGAGTCTATCCCATTTGTGTTTGATAACTCTGGATAAAGAAGTCTATTATCTATTGCCTTATCTTTCTTCCACATCTGGGGAGTCCCACGCAAACCACACCTAGAATCAGGGACGTGAAGATGGACTCTTCACTTTCCCATAGGAGAAAAAGCTATAATATGTCATGCATAAGAGACAGGACAACACTTGATCAAAAGCACAGAATCCATGTTTTTCTACAATCCACCCCTTTCTGCAAATGGAGGAATGAGAAAACACTGTAGTGTCCTGAGCAAAACACCAGGGGGAGACAAATAACACACCAGAGAAATCAAAACACAGGTAAAATTGCAACCTCATAGGAAGAACAATATCAACCAACTGGGATCCCCTCCCACCTCCCCCCAGAGCTTCTAGGGACTAAACCAACAACCAAAGAGTACACATGGAGGGACTCATGGCTCCAGCTGCATATGTAGCAGAGAATGGCTTTATCTGACATTAATGAGAAGGGAGGCCCATGGTCCTGTGAAGGCTTGAGTAGGGGGATGTTAGAGAAGTGAGGTGGAAGTTAGCAAGTAGGTGAGTGGGTGGTGGAGCACCCTCATATGAGCAAAGGGGAGGAAGGAGAGAGGGAATGGAATGGAGAGATTGTGGAGGCATAACTGGGAAGGGGGATATCATTTGAAATTTAAATGTATAAAATGAATAATAGAAAAAAGGGGAGGTGGAATTGAGTTGATAATTTTGAAGAAAACTGGACACATGAAGATAACAAACACAGTAAACAGCCTTTGGGATTTATGTAAATACTATTTCAAATGATTCAAGTGAGAAGGAAGACTTGAATAAAATTGACACATTGCAGATTATAGTTATTACATTATTAAGCTTCATTCTTATCCTAATAAGCATTTTTAGTTTACTGTGTCTTTCCCAAAAACAGAGACAGAGAAAAATCACTAGCCTTAGTAGAAAGATTATAGAAAATTATGAATCAAAGTGAAGAGAATAGCCATTTATCTAAAAGACAGGAAAAGAAAAAAGGTGACATATGGAGACAAACATTAGAAGAAAAGTTTCATATGTTTATAAATTAAAATGAATAAAATACTAGGATGTCAAGGATACAGACACAGGAGAGGTGTGAAAAATGGACATAGGCTTTAAAAGAAAAGTTTAAAATATTGGCAGATGAAAATAAAGACAGTCAACCAAACGTTGTTAGAAAAAACATTTAGCTTATCCAGTTAGTGTACAACAAAGGCCATCAGACGTAGAGCATCCTCAAGTTTGTGAGGAATATGAATGATATCCTGTGGATGTGCTGGATTTAAGAATATTTAAGGAAGTTGATACTAATTTTGGAATGCATTCACCATTAGTAAAATAAATCTTGACTTCCCAGGCGATCAAAAATAGAATAAACCCCCAGGACTGGAATACTATGACAAGAGGAATATTAGAACCTGGACAACAAGTACAATGGCTTTCATAATGGAGAGAAGAAGCTAGGGAAATAGCCCAGAGAAATAGAACTTGAGGTATCAATATTTCTAAAGATCAGCTACTAAGTGAAGATCAATATGCTGAGGTAGATATACAAATCCTCTATGATGAAGAAAAGTTGGTACTCTATCATATGGCAGCCTTAAATGACTGGGAACAAAGAAACATTCATTGACTTCTTTTTTATAAGGACTGACTTCAGCTGTAGACAGAAAGATATCAAATTCACTAATTAGGAAGGCAATAATCAAATCTTTGGCTTTTGAAAATGCTAATGCTGAATGCAGAGAGGTATCAGACATTTAAGGGCACAATCAGCACCTATCAATGAGTGGATTAGGAATATTGTTGATATTAGATCTCATTCTCCTGAGATATTTTTAGTAGAAGAACCTATCCCTAAAGGTTTTAAGAAAATCCAAACTCACAAATGTGATGAGTAAGGTCATTTCAAAAGGAATTCTAAAGAAACCTAAACTAATTGCGAAAAGGAGCCTATATTTTCTGGAACACTCAAAAGATGTGGCATAGGAAAACATTGGTCTGGTGGATTTAGTTCAACAATGGACAAATGTGGTAACCCTTTACCAAGAAATGCCCAGGGGTTCTTTCACATGTTACAGTACCAAACATTGGAAATACTCTTCCACAAAATGATTAAATGCCACTTTTCTGAACTTAGATATTAAAAACTCAGATATCAAGGTCAGAGCAAATTCTGTAGGTGAAACCAAAAACCCCAAAGGGGCAAGAAACAAAGAGACCTTTTACAACAACAGAAAAACGATTAGCATCCCTCCAACTTCAGAAACAAGACATAAAATAGATGATATTCTTGATAAAAAAATTAAAATGTTATCAAAGACAGTTACAGGCTGTCCAGGCTATCTATAAACAAGATACAGCAGAAGCTGACTCTTCAATTTTAACTGAGAGAGCCTATGTAAAAGAGTCCAGTAGCCCTTGGAATTCTTTATTTGTTATCAAAAGGAATTCTGGCAAATGGAGAATGTTGACAGATCTGAGAGCAGTTAATAAAATTATTCAGCCAATTGGTTCTTACAGGCTGGAATCCTGTTGCCTTCTGAGTTACCTAAGGAATGGTCTATCATAGTGATTGATTTAAAAGATTGCTTTTTAACAATTCCTTTACACCAACATGATAAAGATTTGCTTTCACAATGCCCACATTTAACCATTCTGTGCCATCCAAAAGATATAACTGGAGGGTCTTGCTACAAGGAATGTTGAATAGTCCTACCTTATACCAATATTTTGTCCAACAGCCATTGGGAAAATTCTGTAAGCAATTTCCTCAATCCATAATTTACCATTGTATGGATGATATTTTGCTGATGGATTCATATGGAGACACTTTGAAAGAATGTTTAATGAAGCAAAGAAAGTTTTGCCTTATCAATTTTACAAATTGCTCCTGGAACAATACAAAGAGGATATTCTATTAATTATCTAGGGTGTAAGGTAAATCTGCTGTAAATTCAACCACAGAAGGTACTAATCAGGAGAGACTAATTCAGAGCTCTTAATGATTTTCAAACATCACTGGGAGATATTAACTGTCTATGACCTACAATTGGTTTGACTACTTAAGACCTGAGTAATTTATTTCAAACCTTAAAAGGTGATAAAGACTTGAAGAGTCCAAGAAGATTTTCAGCTGAAGTTGAAAAGGTACTGGCTCTAGTAGAAAAGAAGCTACAAGATACCCATATTGATTGTAATGATCCAAAGATACCCATATCGATCGTAATGATCTAAAGGTGGCCTGTTTTCAGTTATCCTGCCTTCTGCTCATTCTTCTACAGTAATTATTATTTAAAGAGAATATTATAACTTATAATGGATCCTTTTAGCACACAAAGAGAATAAAAAATTAAAGATCTATGTAGAAGTCATTTGTGACTTAATTCTAAAAGGAAAATTGAAATATTTGTCAATTAGCTAGAATATATTCAGCTAAGATTGTGGTATCTTTTACCAATGCTGAGATTGCCTCATTGTGGGCAGGAAATGAACATTGGCAAAGGCCTTCTGGTAATTTTTGGGAGAAATTAACAACAAATACCCCAAAAGCAAGTGACTTCAGTTTATTAAAAGAATTGTATTCTCCCTTGTAAAATAAAAGGGAAATCAATTTCTTGAGCCCCTACATTTTATACTGAAGCAAATAAATCAGGAAATGCAGGATATTAATATGAAAATATAAGTAGGGTGGTTAAGAATCCTTTAGATTAAGTTAAAAAAATCAGAGTTGTATGCAATCCTTGTGGTGTTATTAAATTTTCAAGAATCTCTTGGGCTGGAGAGATGGCTCAGCCGTTAAAGGCTAGGCTCACAACCAAAAATATAAGAATCTCTTAATATAACTGACTCTCAATATTCAGAAAGAGTTGTTTTGCATACAAAAGCTACTGAACTTATTCAGTATGATCTTAAATTAACTTCACTCCTGATTTGACTGCAACAAGTGATCATAAATAAGAATCATCCATTACATATAACACATATTAGATCCCATATTAGTATTAGTGACACATATTAGTCCACCAAGCATAAAGTAATGATAAATCAATCAAGCATTCATAAGAAATGTGCTAGAGACTTCAGAATTTCATCAAAACACCATGTTAACAAAAAATGTTTAAAGTAAGAATTTTCTGTGACTTGGCAACAAGCCAAGGAAATTACAAAGAAATGTCCTACTTGATCTTTGTATAACTAAAGTTTTTATTACCTGCAGGAAATAACTATAAGGATACCTAAGGAAATAAAATTTAGCAAATGGATGTATTTTGTCTTGCAGAGTTTGGTAAACTGAAATAGATGTTCCATAATATAGACACATATTCAGAATTTCAAGGGGCAAATGCTTTAACTTCTAAAAAGGCAGATTCTGTAATTACACCTTTATTAGAAGTTATAGGAATACCTGTACAAATTAAGACTGACAATGCTCCAACACTTGTCTCTAGTAAAATACAGCAATTTTTTACATAGTATAATATAAAGCATATTACAGATATATAAAACAATCCCACAGGACAATCAGTTGTGCAGAGATCCAATTGTACTTTAAAAGAGATATTTAAAAAACAAAAAGTGGTAACAGAGACTTCCAGACATAGATTACATAGTGCTTAATAACTTTCATTTTTTTAAATGCTAACAAGCAAAAAACTATAGCTCCTGAGAGACAGTGAGCTATGAAAAAAACTGATTTAACTAAGTCAACTTGTTTATTTTAAAGATGTCCTAACCTCAGAATGGAAGACAGGAAATATGTTATACTGTGGGCAAGGTTTTGTATATGTTCAAACAGGAAAAGAAAAACTACAGATCACTTCCAAATTAATAAAAATAAGATTTGACAGAGGGAGACTCCCTAAAGATCTTGGCTTCAGACAAGAAGAACAAAATCAAAAATACTAAGACAGGTAATGTATATGCTGATCCCTCTATATGGAAGCAGCTCTAAGACTAGCTAAGACACCAATTTTTATGTGTAGTCGAAACACCTTGGTGGTTACAAGATCCTCAGGATTTATCAAGGCATTCATTTGAATAGCATAGGAAAAAATTATATTCCAGTTTGGTTACAGTCCAAACTAGCTTATAAAAAAACCCAAACAACAACAAAACAAAAACAGATGCCTTTCACCTGCTCAAACAGAGAGCAAAGGATTTTCATTAACTAATCTGTATACCTTGTGCATTCCATACATATATTAACATATAACTATATATTATTTGTGAGAGTTAATATATTTATAGATTCCAATGAAGTCAGTACAACCCTGACAAGGCTCACTCTAAGGGATGTTGAAATGTTGAGGCAAATTGTTTCAGCACCTTGCCTAGTCCTACTTCACACTGCCTCAATGTTGAGTCCTTGGAAGTCTTGCTTCCAGGATAACTTTAAAGAATGATACTGATCTAGATGACCTTAGTTTATCCAGTTTTACTGACTGATCCAGTCAGGACTTCACTTAAGACTGAACATTCTTAGCATGCAGGGACTACACAACAAATGCCACAGATAGCTTTCTTAAGACTTCATCATCTTGCCAATCTTATTGGGCCCCTCAAAAAGAATATTATGCTCTGAATCAGCAGAAAGCACTTTTAAAAGAGTGATGTTCGATTCACTTAAGGTTGGTGGGTAGGTTTTGATTTGTTTACTGGATGATGGATGCTTGTTATTATAAAGGGAGTGGTTATGAGTTATTAAATGGTATTGATCAGGAGCAAAATGACATAGACTCAGGTATTTTTCTTTGTTTCTTTTCTCTTTCTTATGAAGAGGTAGAGATATTTAGAAGAAAAGAGAGGAGGCAATATAATATTGATATAGGAATAATAAAAGGGGGTAGATTATTGAATCCACTCTTAAACCAAAGAACATTTTATAGCCAATAGTCTTATATTTATATAGATCTTTGTATATTGATGCAAAATCAAAGTTATTTTTGTTGGAACATACTATGTATAAACATTCTCTACTCTCATTTGGGTTATTTATTGTACCTAGATTATTCATAATAATGATATTGAGGTTCTAGTCCCTTTTAAGCTACTATTGTAAACAGTTTAGGATAATTAAATAATATGAATTAATAGTCAATCAAACTCTTAATCATGTTAGATACTAGACTAGTTAATCACAAAATATGCTTCCTAGGTTGAACATATAGTAAATAGGTAAAAACAAAGTTTGCCTATTCAGATATACTATAGATAGATATGTAGTCTTCAAAAATCTTTAAAAATCTACAGAGTATTGCATTTTAAGATGTTTTTATTAATTTAAGCCTTTTTTTTTTTGGATTACGAGACAAGTTTGTTCCTGGCAGCAGCCCCATTTCTACTTCAAAGAAGATGATGAGCATCAGAAAACCTCCTTATGTAGTTTGTTTCAATGTGGCAAGTGGCCACTGGGGTGTGGGGTAAGGTAACTGCCCTTGCTTCAACTACAAGTAGAATGCTGTCCAAAATGGACGAACATGGATGCATGGAAGTCAATTGCTTAATTTTGCAAGGACAAAGTTGGCTAGCCCTTCATAATTCCTGCTCCACAAAATATTCTATCAGATGTATTGGGCCAGAAGGCTGAAGATGGATGCTTCAATGTTTTAGAGACAATTTTGGAGGAACTGGACAGGGAGCCAAATCTTCTGTCATTTCTATAGTTTTGTAATCTTCTTGTCTATATTTCCTGCATACTCAAGTAAAATTTATTCCTTCTTAGGTCTCTAATAGGATTAAGACTAGATAGTTATAGTCTCCAAATTAAGGTTAAGTTCTTTAGGATTTAAAAAGATGCTTTTAGATCTAAGAAGATGTTTTTAGGTTAGTAATACTAGTTATAATAAAAAATTATTTAGGTATGAGACTTTGAACTCAGCAAGATAGGATAGATGATAGAATATTTTTTCTAAAGTTACCAAATACAGATAGATTGGACTTTGTGAATATAAATTTTACCTAATAGTTTTCAGAATTGTTTCATATTTGTCCTTACTCTATTTCAGTTATTATTATAAGAGAAAGAGTCTTTTTATCTAGACAAAATGGGGGAGTTTGGGGGCTTATTCTGATACTGCTATGTATTCCAGTGCTAAATTCTGTACCCTAAAATCTGGTTGCCCCAAGATGAATGAATTCTCACATACACTGGCCTTTGTTGTGTAAACCTTGTTTACCAATTTCAATCTATTGATTAATAAAACACTAAGGCCTATGACTGGGCATTAGAGAAAGGTGGGATCTGAGAATCAAGTGAGGGGTCTCAAGAGAGAGACTGCACAGAGACAGAGGAGACAAAGAAAGGAGGAGGCTGCCATGAAGCCAAATGGATCATGAGCCATGGCCAGGAGAAGTTGACCCTGAGGACAGGCTGATGGAATGGAAGCAGCACAGACAAGACTTAAACAACAAGTAACATTGAGCCTATGGATTAAATGTAAGTTACAATAACTCAGAACCTGCCATACATAGGCTTACAACTTGTCAAATAAAATACCAGGTTTTTGTGTCATTTATCCAGGCTAACTAGAATATATAATTCTTTTATAACATTGCAATTTTTTAAAGAACTGCTATAGTAGAGTTACTGGTCTATAGCAGAGCAATAACTGTTATTGATTGTGTTTTTATACTGGTGTCTAGGCATCTGAGTTTGGAATGATTCGAATTCTTTGTTTTGGCATCTGGTCTTGTTTTTGTGTGTTCCTGGGTATGTTTTGTGTCTTGGTGTCTGTGGCTCTCTCTGGTTCTTAGATGAGTGTGCTAGCTGTTATAGAGAATGTTTCTGAGATCCTGCCAGGTGTGGCCACTGGGGGTTCAGGGTACATGTGTTTCTGGGTAATGGGGCCTGACAATTAGGGGTCAGGCTAGGCTAGAAGTGAAAGGACCAGGGGCATCCACCGGGAAAACAAAGGGTTCCACCAGGATCTGCTTAGTTCTCTGGGAATTGGGGGCAGAAAGGGAAGGGAAGCCACAACAACTAGCCTGCTGCAGACCTGGGGAGGAGGACTGCAGACCTGGGGAGGAGGACTGCAGACCTGGGGAGGAGGACTGCAGATCTGATTTGAAGGAGAAACAGAAGAGTGGAGATCTGAATATTGCCTACCTACTTCCCTGGCTGGTATGGCTGGCAGTTTTCCAGGAAATGAATTGTTGGGTTTTTCACTTCCATCTTCATTTCTATTGGAGTCCTCTTCAGTTTTTCTATTTCCTTACTGAATTCTACCTTCATGTCCTGAATTGTCTTCAGTTTTTCCATTGGCCTTCAGACTGTGGTTTCTTTTTGAGCATTACTTTGGTGTTTATTCTCCTTAAGTTCTTTCTTCTCAATTTCACTGAGTACCCTCTCTCTCTCTCTCTCTCTCTCTCTCTCTCTCTCTCTCTGTGTGTGTGTGTGTGTGTGTGTGTTCTTTAAATTCTATAAGGAAGTTATGATTGCTCTTTCAAGTTTTGTGTTCTGTGATTCATGTAAGTAACTTTTAAAAATAAATCTAAATTGTATTTGGAACTGGCAAAACCGCTCCCAAGAAAAGGCAGGCCCTGGATTCTGTACTTGTTTCTGTCATGGAAAGTTAACATAAAATATAAAGAAGAAATGAGCAATGGTTGATCTTCAACACTAGCACAGGTAATTCCTTAGCTTTTCTTTCAACACCTAAATTGCACATTACGTGATATTATTTGTTGCTCCCTAACTTTTACATTTAAATTATCTTAACAAGGGGAAGTCCTAGCTCATTTTTTCTGGAACCAAATATACTAACTGTATCAACACTTAGTGCCTGAGACAGAGACTTCTGTAAGAGAGATGACTAAAGAAATCATTAAGTACAATTCAAAATTTTTCAGTTTCAATTTTGGAAGCATATATTATTAGCCAATTATCCAACAAACTAACCCTGAAAAGCAGAATTTAATGCTTTTCTCTCTTTAGAGATTATGCTTTGGAATAGTATCCTTGTTTAAACACCTGGTTTTAGAGAGTGGCAGGTGCATCTCTAACAATTTAGGTGCATGTATTAAACCCCCGAAATGCCATCATTATTAACAGTTAAGCAGCAACAAAACAGCATTCTGGATAACAGGGGATAAAAAGCTTACTAGTCTTCATGATGTGTGGCTAGAAAGAGTGGCTAACCTATCACTTAACCTAGCAGTTCTTACTTTTTTTTTTTTTTTTTTTTTTTTTTTTTTTTTTTTTTTTTGGTTTTTCGAGACAGGGTTTCTCTGTATAGCCCTGGAACTCATTCTGTAGACCAGGCTAGTCTCGAACTCAGAAATCCGCCTGCTTCTGCCTCCCAAGTGCTAGGACTAAAGACGTGTGCCACCACTGCCCGGCCCAGTTCTTACATTTAATGGTGTCTATAAACTAGTTTAATGGTCTAAACTAGTCTATCATATATAGGCTAGATAAAAACTATTTCAAAGTTGTACTGTATATATGTAGGGGCTTATATTTTGAGGTAGTAAGACTTTGAAAAATTACATGATTGTATAGAGATGAAATTAATCTAATACTGGAATCCTCCAGTCACAACGACCAACCAGGAGGAGGAAGTATTAGGACACATCTATAATCTCAGCACTCTGGATTAGGTAACTCTCACTGGCAAACATTTCTACACGAGTAGTATATTTTGGAAAGATAACATTTTAATCTCAATCTCTCTCTTTCTTTCTCTCTCTCTCTCTCTCTCTCTCTCTCTCTCTGTGTGTGTGTGTGTGTGTGTGTGTGTGTGTGTGTGCGTTTCATTTTTGAGAACAAAGCAGATTTTGGGCAGAAGATAGCGTATGCAGGTGGTTTGGGCATAGATATAGGAAATGACTTGTGAGGAATGAAGTCTGGTGAACTAAGAAAACTGGACTAGCATTATGGATATGTATCCTGATCCAAGACTAGAGTTTGGGGTATATCTGGCTGGGTAGAAAGATTGTCTATGGCATGGGAGGGGCCTATGGGTTGGGATGTAGGCAATGTAAGTCCTGGTGGAAGCCTACAGGTTGCTTGTTGAGCAGGTGGGGTGGCTAGACAAAGGCTGGATACCAGATGTTGGTTCTAAACTAGGTATGATGGCTTAAGAAGGCTGCATGTACGGATAGGGTCAGGGAGCCTCACAAGGGTAGAACTTGGAGAAAAATATGGGTGAGGAAAGGCATTGGATATCACATATGTGAAACTTCTGTTTCTTTAAAAGTCTTTAAAATCCTTTTTATTTTGTTTTCCGTATTTAAATTGCATTTTATACAGCTGTCCCTTTATTAATTATTTTTTAAATTAAAACATGATTATATCAGTTTAATCTTCCATTTTCTCCCTCCAAACCCTCCCATATCCATTTCCTCCAATCCCTACCACAGCCCTCAATTCCTCTCAAATTTATGTTCTCTTTCTTGGACAGTTGCACACATAGATACACACTCATACATATACACACATACACATGTATCAATATATAAATACAATCCATTGAGTTCATACAATGCAACATGTAGTATGATTTCAAGGATGACCGCTTTGTAGTGAACCATCAATTAGGAACTCTAAGAGAGGCTAATTCTCCCCCTCTCAGCAGTTTTTCATTGCTTATTGGTCTTTTATTTTGTTTGTTTGTTTGTTTGTTTTTTATCTAAGAGTGGGACCCTGAGAGAGTTTTCTCTTCCATATTAGCATGACTATTGATATTGTTATTGTCTAGGTCCTGTTTAGTCAGCCATACTGTTGAAGTATCACGAGTGTAGCCTCCCTATCATTTCTAGGAGACAAATTCTCATAGCAGACTTCTTGATCCTTTGATGCTTTTAATCTTCCAGTCTCCTCTTCCATGGTGTTCCAGGAGACTTAGATATAAGAGTTGGGTTGAACATGTCTATTGAGAGTTGTCCACTCCACAATCCATTTATTTCTGCCTTATGACCAGTTGTGGTTTTCTATAATAGTCTGTATGTGGTATATAGAGTAGAGAGCAAAACTCAACTCGGGGTGTAAGGCTAAGGTTTAGAATGCAGTTAGGAATTATGTCATTTTGGCAAGATGTTGATTGTAGGTTCTTTTCATGGCATCACTATCCCAAGTAGTTGGTTAAGTTTTTAATACCATATTGATTTCCTTCCTAATGAGTAGGCCTTATGTCCAATTAGACACCTGTTACTTACCTCCAAGATATGACTGCCACTGTATTAGTGTCTTTAGAGGTATCTTGCCATGCTGGACATTGTTGCAGGTAATAGGTATCACAGATGGATAGGGCTATTGATTGCTTCCCTCCCTTGTCAGCTTATACAATATTTTCTTATACTATAAAAGCTACCTGGAGAAAGGAAGCTTTCATGTTACATCTAGTTCCAATCATCTGAGTCCTGTGTCCTCAGTGTGTGGTGTCTTCGTTTATAAGGACTTACCCTCAATCTCTGAGAGGCAACTAAGAGCAACAGAAATGGCCTATCTTTTTTTGGGACTCCCTTGGATTACCCTGATCATTGACTCAAATGGAGGTTTCTCATGCCTGATATTAAATTTTTTTGTTCCATATTCCATGACTATTGTGGGGAGCATTGTCAGCCAATGGCATAACTTCATTTTTGGTTTGTGTGTACATGTGTGTGTGTGTGTGTGTGTGTGTGTGTGTGTGTACACGTGTGTGTGTGTTTATGAGAGAGAGACAGAGAGACAGAGAGACAGAGAGAGAGAGAGACAGA
>JADRCC010175609.1:0-12147 GCA_019843855.1 Hylomyscus alleni | reverse complement strand
TCAGGAGACAGCTATATCAGGCTGGAGTGCCCTTCCTTCAGTATCTGTTCCATAGTTAGTCTCTGCAACTTCTTGCATGGGTATTTTGTTCCCCCTTTTAAGAAGGAATGAAATATCTTCCTTTTTCTTGAGTTTCTTGAGGTTTGTGGGTTGTACTTTGTGTATTCTGAACTTCTGGGCTAATAACCACTTATCAGAGAGTGCATACCATGTGTGTTCTTTTGTGATTGGGTTACCTCACTCAGGATGATATTCTCCAGATCCATCCATTTCCTTAAGAATTTCATAAATTCATTGTTTTTAATAGCTGAGTAGTACTCCATTGTGTAGATATACCACAATTTCTGTATCCTTTCCTCTGTTGAGGGACATCTGGGTTGTTTCCAGTTTCTGGCTATTATAAATAAGGCTGCTATGAACATAGTGGAGCATGTGCCCTTATTACATGTTGGAGCATCTTCTGGGTATACGCCCAGGAGTGGTATAGCTGGGTCCTCCGGTAGAACTATGTCCAATTTCTGGAGGAACCGCCAAACTGATTTCCAGAGTGGTTGTACCAGCTTGCAATCCCACCAGCAATGAAGTAGTGTTCCTCTTTCTCCACAACCTCTCCAGCATCTGCTGTCACCTGAGTTTTTTATTCTAGCCAATCTGACTGGTGTGAGGTGGAACCTCAGAGTTGTTTTGATTTGCATTTCCCTGATGACTAAGGATGTTGAACGTTTCTTTAGGTGCTTTAAGTTCATCAGACTCTGACCTTTTTGTGGTGGGTGGTGGCTTGCAGACTATTCATGACTACTTCCATTTCACAAAGGTTAGATTCTGTTTAAATTGTTTATTTCATCTTCATTTAATTTTTGTAAGCCATATATAAATTTTATCAATTTCTTTTAGTTTTTTTTTCAGTTTGATGGAATACAGATTTTCAAAGTATGCCCTTATATTTATATGAATTTTCTTGATGTCTGTTGTAATATCTCCCTTTTTATTACTAAATTTATTAATTTGGTTCTTCTCCCTCTATTTTGGTTAACTCGAATAAAAGTTTGTCAACCCTGCTTTCTGCCCTGTGTTTTATTAAATTATTTTATTTATTTACATTCCAAATGTTGCCCTCTTCCTGGTCTCCCCACCCTAAATACTTCACCCCATACCCCCTCCCCTTCACTTATAGGAGGGTGCTCCCCCACTCACCCCTACTTCATCTCTGCCTGCACTCATTTTTTATTGATCTAAGTTTTATTACATTATGATGAAAAAGATGCATAATTTCAATTTATCTGAATTTTTAACATTTAAAAAATATTTTAAGTAAATAAAATTACATCACATTATTTTTTTCCATTTTGTACTCCAACTCTTCCCAGAGACCCCTTCAATACCTGACATACCTTTCTTTTTATTTTATCATATTCTTTAAAATTTATAAAATATTCTAACAGTAAAAATGAGTATTATAAAAGTTGTTTGATACAAAACATCAATCAGTTAAACTGTCTTATGTAGATGGTTGTCTACAGCAATAATGAAAATACATATGTTTTTCTCAATATAAATCTTAAATAACTCCAAACATAGTAACTGTATGATATTTTAAAATAATAGATCACTATTAGGTTTCTTTAAATGAACATAAATAGATAAATTCATTTTGTTTGTTTTGTTTTTAGTAGGTTTGGATATGTTGTGTTTTCATTGTCAGTCAGTTCTTAATAATATTTTTGGTTTACTCAATTTTCATTTATTAGTGAGTCCTTCAGCATACACAGTGATCATTTAGGAAACAGGATGTTATTCAATTTTCTTATATCTGTTGAGACTTACTTTGTATGTTGTCCATTTTGGAGAAAGTTCAACTGCTACTTATAAGATATATTCTTTACTGATTGGCTAAAATGATCTATAAATGTCTATTAATGTGTCTTTAAAAACATTTGTCTAGATGACCAGCCTGCTTGAAAGAGTGAGGTATTAAAGTCAGTCCATTCAGCTACGTTAAGATCAGAATATAATGTTTCTTTTATGAACTTGAGTATCCTTGTATTTTGTGCTTATATGCTTAGAATTGATTTTTCCTTTAATGAGTTTCCCTATTTTTGATCAATTTTAGATTGAATCTACTTTGTCATATATTAAATGTAATTACAATTGCTTGCTCCTTATGTACATTTGCTTTAACTACATGTTTTTGTATACTTTTACCTTACCATGATACCTTTCCTTGATGGTAAGTTAGGTTTCTTGAATGGATGCAGAAGAAAGATATATCCTGTTTTCTATTCCAATCTGCTAGTGTATGTCTCTTTGGTGGAGAATTGATATGATTAATATTGATTTATTAATGAGCACTACTTATTAATTTATTTTATTATGTTCTGTTGTGCTTTTCCCCTCCTCTTTGAAACAACTATTCTGGAATTATTTATTCTTTTTGTCCTATGGAGTATAGTTAACCTCTTCTGTTTGAAGTTTCTCTGTTAGTGACTTCTGTAGAGATGGATTGGTGGACACAATTAAAAAGAAGTTGCTTAAACTTGTTTTTAATTGTGAAATGTTTTTCTCTCTATTGGTTGTAGTTGATGGGTTCTCTGTGCACAGTAATATGGGCTGAAAGAACTTATAGAGTGAGCTTTAGTTTTCCATAACAACCTCTAAATGGGCTAGCCCATTCTGTCCATCTCTCCCTTCACTCACTCCATCTCCATCTCCCACCACATCTAATCTAATTCCCTCACTCCACATGCCATGAGTCAGCCTATAACATATATTCATTTTCTTCCTCAAAATGAGATCCCTGCACTGTTTCCCACTCTGATTTCCTCCTCTTTACCTAACCTCTCTGGGTGTGGATTGTAGATTGATTATCATTTATGTAATGGCTAATATCCCCTTATATTTAAATGCAGATCACATTTATCTCCCTGGGTCTTTGTTACCTCACTCAGGATAATTTTTTCTAATTCTATTCCATTTTCTCAATGCTGTCATTATTTTTAGCAGCTGAGTAATACTCCATTGTGTAAGTACACCATATAATTTTTTAATCCATTCTTCTGT
Organism: Hylomyscus alleni; assembly: GCA_019843855.1. Lineage (NCBI taxonomy): Eukaryota > Metazoa > Chordata > Mammalia > Rodentia > Muridae > Hylomyscus > Hylomyscus alleni. The sequence continues at coordinate 9,090 of JADRCC010175609.1, read as the reverse complement.
TGAGGGATAACTAGATTTTTTTTTTAGTTTCTGGATATTATTAATAAATCCTCAATGAACATTGTTGAACAAATGACCTTGTTGCCCAAGCCATCAGCCCCTCAGACAGTCCTTGGAGATAGGGAGGAAGAAGGCATGGAATAAATGACACAGATTCTGGGAGCCTGATGAGAAACAGAAGTAGACTCATTCATTGTTATAGTGGAGAGTGCCTTTATACCCTCTGCCCATGGTACATAACCACTTGTCCCATGTCACTAGAACTACCCAATTAGATGCCCTGCCACAGTCTCTGTCTTGGTTTGTCTCTGGGTGTGAGGCAGGTTCTGTGGTTAGTAAATGTTTGCACATGTGGGCTGCTAGTCAGAACATGCCGACTCACTTCTCCTACAGATCTACCCTTTTTACTTTAGAAGTTGGCAGCTCAGTGAGAGCCAGAGTTCTGTGCCCTGGTCTTGTTGACCCTACATCAGTGGGTGACCAGTATAGGGAACTATGCCTGTCTTAGGTTGCCATAGCTATTGGGCTCTTACCCATCACTGACTACTGTTATGTCCATTTAGCAAGATCTCTAAGAGACCACCAGGGACCACAACTCTGATGCAAGTCCATGAGAGTCTTTATTCGAGTTTGGACTTTGGTCACCTCCCTCCCTGTTCAAAAGGTTAGGAAAGTAATGCTTGGGCCTAGGGACTTAGGGTTTATATAGGGAAAATTTGCAGGCTGGGGCTTTCAAGCCTTTGTGTTACATGGTTTGGTAAATGGGTATAGGAATGGTAACCTACAAAATACTGATAGCATTTGTGCAGACAACAAGGAGAGACCACACATCTGAAAAGGGACATCTTCGACCTGGGAATGGTTAACTCATCCTATTATTGTGACCAGTTTTTCCTGTTGTTGCAAGCTGGCCCTGGCCACAGCTGTTATGTCTATTTTAGATTGCTGGGAATGCTTTCCCAGAGCTCAAGGGTGGTGGCCTTATCACTCCAAGGACAGAAGACAGCAGCTTTCTGCTTCCTCCAAGGACAGCAACTATCCCCAATGCTTTCCCAAGGACAGGGGGTTAAAATAAAGTTGAAAGGACAACTTTTTGTCTCTTCAACTGCCAGCCATGAAAGGTCAGCCTTCTTAGAGAGCATGATCAGGTAGAGTAGTTCCACCTATTAGAAGGCCTTTCTTATCTCCAAGAATCATGTCTGTGTAACCTTTGGAGAAGGACCCTGTTCAGGGCATTCCAGGACATATGCTGCATAAGACTCTTAAAGAGAATGACTAACAATAGAACACTCCCTAACCTTCCATAAATGACTATCCAAGAAAGATCAAAGAGCTTTTTAAGGTTATTCCATATTTTAGTGATAAAACTCATTTCAAAGGACATAGCTTGAGATCTAGTGAAGTTTAATTTATGTCTTTTCCCTTAGGATTATAGAATAATTGATGAACTTGGTGGACCATGTTTCCTTGATGTAATAGGCCAACTTCATTCTCTCTGTGGTAGAATTATGTACCTGGTAGGGGATCAAGTGAAAAGACCTATACCTAGGGCCATATGCAAGAAGAGATATGTCCTGTACTATCTCAAGTTCTTCTGACAACAGGTTAACTTGTAAAATATGGATGGTCCTATAAAGATGTTGATTAAGTATCTCTTGTGCCTGGAGGGCATCAGCAGAGTGGGACACTACTTTGTCTAGCATTTCTGCTGTTGTCACAATTTGGGTCAAGGCCACTGCCATTGCCCCTGCTAAAGCTGCTAGAATGGCAGTAGTGATGGCCACAGTGATGCTGAAATCATGTTTGACTCACCCTAGGGGTTGTAGATCAGCTTTAGACATCAAAGTGATAGCCTGGAAATGAATTGCATTAGTATCCATCACAGCTATCCATAACACAGCAGGTTCACATAGGAGGATGTCCAGTTTGGTGTGGTGGACCAGAATACTACTAAATGGAATGGCATGTTAGAACAGGTTAGCACTTCTTGAATGTCAGAAGTATTTCTGAGAAGAGAGAAGAACAGGTGGTGAACACATACTGTGGTAGGGGCCCAATCAATCTGGAAGGCTGTACTTATCTCTACATTTACACCATTGCAAGCTGGATAAGTAAAAGCCCCATTAAAGATACTACTACCCCTTAATAGTAGGAGGAGGCACAGGTCAATACATCTGAGGGCCACACAAAGGTCTCAGTTTCCCAGAAAGTTATCATATCAAGTCTGGATGGATAATCTATGGTAATAGGGATGGTCCTTGTGTGGTAGGAAGTGCCATAGCCTTAAGATGTAGGGGGTCAAATTGATATAGTTGATGTTAGCAGTATGTACCCTATTCTCCTGGGCTGGTCCACTCCAGTCTTGAATTTGAATTTGCATAGACCATTGTTTCAAGACCTGCTCAAGCTAGGGTGAATTGGGCTCCAACTAATTTGCCAAATTCCTAGTGAGCTAATGAGGGATAAATCAGTATAGGGGTGGGCACCCATAGTTGCATAGGCAAGTTGGCTCCCATAGTGACAGGGTATGTTTCAACATGGGGCCTGCCTGGCCTATGCAGGGGGAGGTGGGGGAGGGTCACAAAAACCATGTTGGGCAGCAGTAAAACACATTTTCCTCAGATTCATCTTCCCACATCTCACACCATGGGTACTAGAGGGGAGGTGTATCAATTGAAGCAGAGTGCAAGAAGCATGGGGGGTGCCTATAGTGGAGTTGGCACATGGGGGATTATCTGGGGGAGTAGAGATGAATCTTCATCCTCATCCTTGGGAGATGGTAGGGGGTCTCTTGTGCTACCTGAAAATGGCAGCAGGGTGGCAGTGGAAAGATTAGTACTGGTCTGTTCCTGATAAAGTTTATTGTGTGCTGTGACCACTTACTCAGGAGAGGAGGATTTGCAACTTACTATGATAGCCAGAAGAATCAGGACAAATGAGTTAGGGAGTTAATGCCTGAGCTAACCTTGTGCTTCCTGGTAAGGAAGAATACTCTCATCCACAAATCAGGGTCTCATGTGTTCTCAGGTGAGATCCAAGGCCCCAGAATTCGAGCCTCATTCCAGAATCCTTCAAGGTCTGCCACTTTAGTCTTTAGGCCTCAAGTAAACAAGAGGATTTTTAATGTTCAGATTTGGTCTCCCTTAACATGAGAGGATAGATTCCTTATAGCTCTGTGGGCTAAAGAAGTTGAATTTCCACAGACAAGCAAAACTATCACAGGGGAGACAGACAATGTGTCAAACCCAAATATCTTGTGCTTGCTTAGTGGGGGACTTTTGTGGTTCGTTAGGACATGGCCTCTTGCCCACATTGTGTCTCAGGATGGTAGAGGGCTGTAGAGGGTGAATTCATCATTCCATCTGCTGGGGTCAGTCCCTATGTGAAGATGCCAGGTGGACCTAATCTAAAAGCATGTACCCTACACAAATGTACAGACACAGACAAAGAATAAAGTGTCACTCACCTATGAGGAGCATGTAACAGAATAAAAAGTGGCCAAGTTATCAAGAATCAACCAAAAAGGGGTGCTGAGACCACACCACAATGCAGGAAGGATGTCAGTGGGGCCACAGTTATGAGAAGAAAGGGGAGGCTAAATCAAGGGCAGTAGACACAATAGCCATAGCACAGGGTGAAAACCAGGACCCCCAAAACAATAGATGTCAGCAAAAAGAGAACTCAAATCCAACTGTGGTCCATAGGGTCCCCTGTTCACTCTGTTCAGGCACCAGATGTTGCTCTATCCCTCTCCTCCCCTTAGAAAATCCTTGCAGGTAGGGGGTAAGAAGGCACAAAATCAATGACAAAGGTTCTGGGAGCTAGGTGAGAAGCAGAAGGAGACTCATTCATTGTTACAGTGGAGAGTGCCTTTATAACCTCTGCCTCTGTCTGTAACTGCTGGTCTCACATAGCTGGCACCAGCTTATTGGCTGCCCTGGTCTTATGCTGTGTGGTTTTTTTTTTAATAGTCTCTGGGTATCAGGCAGGTTTTGAGGTTAGCAAATGTGGAAGCACTTGCTGTACATGTGTGAGCCATTGTAGGCTGCTAGTTTGAACATGCTGACTCACTCCTCCTACATAGTAGGATGGAGCATTATTTGGATATATGCTCAAGAGGGAAATAGCTGGGTTTTGAGTTAGACTGACTCACATCTTCCTGAGGAACTGTCACATTTTCCATATGGATATCCAAATTTGAACTCCCACCAGCACTGAGTGTTCCCCTTGTTCCACATCTCCACCAGCATGAGCTGTCAATTGTGGTTTTGATCTTAGGCATTCTGACAGGTGAAAGATGAAATCTCAGAGTAGTTTTGATTTGCTTTCCCTTATCACTATAGATGTTGAACATTTCCTTAAGTGTTTCTCAGGTATTTGAGATTTCTCTATTGGGAACTCTGATTAGATCTATACTTCATTCTTTTTTTCAACTGAATTATTTGTTTTATTGATATATAGTTTCTTTATATTAGTCTTCTGTCATAAGCATCACTGAGGATAAGTCTTCTCAAAGGTCTACATTCTGAAATATATGAATCTCACAACCAAAATTTTAGTACCATTAAGATATTTGAGTTGGGTGGTGGTGGTGCACACCTTTAATCCCAGCACTTGGGAGGCAGAGGCAGGCGGATTTCTGAGTTTGAGGCCAATCTGGTCTGCTCCAGGACCAGGACAGCCAGGGCTATATGGAGAAACCCTGTCTCAAAAAACAAACAAACAAAAAAACCAAAAAACAAAACCCAAAACCAAAGATATTTGTATGTATTGTGCAGGATGCACAGATCGAGAAGGATGAACTCTTCCTCCTTTTTTGAGTAGATAAGAGACAACTGTCTTTTTATGAGTTAATTTTATCAATAACCAATTGTAATAAATTTTTGTTCATGTCATATGAAGAATGGCACAAAGAATCTTAAGGATTCCATAATCAACAAGATTTATTGTCTAATTTTAGCTGAAGTTTTGGTTAGAGACATTTGTATGACCAAGCTAGCTACTGAGCTGTTCACATGTTGAGGAATCAGCAGATCAATTTTTCGTGTCTATTTGACTTTCTCAAAATTTTCAAGATCTTCATGTGGTCTTCTCTTATCATACCTGATCTATATCACTCTGGAAAGGGTCCAGAACATATTCTCCTTTCCTGTCAACACAAATGCAGACCTTTTCCCCCAAAATAGCATGTCTTTAATAAAGTAGTCATATTTCCTTAAGGAAAGGACTTCTTTCCTTAAGTCTCCCAGACTTCTCTCCTAGAGGAACTTTAACATGACCCCCAAACACATAACCACAATTATTTTGATAATCAAAGCAATCCAAAGCAATTAAAACAATCAAAACAAATATTGTCTGTTGAGACAGTGTTTCCCCTGTCTCCTGGCCTGTCCTACATGAGATCAAGACATAAATTATTTGTATATTTGTGTAAACTTGAAATTTCCCTACTATGAAGATTAATATCTCTGTGGGTATATATTGTAGTGTGTCCATTTCTGTATATGTAATTCTCCAGGCCTAAATTTCTACTGTCTGAAGAACTCTAGGCTCTCTAGCACCTGCTTTTGACCTAATTAATTTTGAAGATCAAAAGCCCCAATATTTTTATATCCCTATATTTAACTTTAAAATTATATTCCCTTCTACTTACTGTATAAGCCTACTTATATGATCTAAATTTTTTATTAATTATTCCATTCATTTACATCTCAAATGATATCCCACTTTTCATTGACCACTCCACAACTCCCCATCCCACATCTGCCCTCCCCTTTGCCTCTATGAGTGTGCTCCCCCACCCACATACCTTCCTTCAGTCTCTGCTCCATCTTTTGTTCCTTTGGACAGGAACATTTCTGGGTTAATACCTTTGAGACAGGTGGGTGTCCCTATGTACAGGGACTGTACATATCTACTGGAGGTGGTCTCTACAGGTTCTATCTTCCCTTAACTGTATACAATTCAACTAAAGTTGACCCTTTGGGTCTTGGGGAGCCTCTCACTTCCCTGGTTTCTGAAACCTGCCAGTGGCTATCCCCAGTTCCTTATCCTCCACTGATACATATATTGATTTGATTTCCTGACCCTCTGTTCTTCTCTCACATCCTCTCCAGTACATGATATGCCCCCTTACTTACCTGTCATCCTCTCTCTCTCCCAGTAGCCCCTGCCTCCATCTCACTCAATCATCCTGATCCGCCCTCAGTGTCAGACTGAAGCATCCACATCCTGGTCTTCCTTCCTCCTAAACTCCATATGGTCTGTGGATTGTATCACGTGCATTGTGAAATTTTGGGCTGATATCTACCTATCAGTGAGAACATACCATGTGTATTCTTTTGTGTCTGGGTTACCTCACTCAGCATGATATTTTCTAGTTCCATCCATTTGACTGTGAATTTCATGAAATCATTGTTTTTAATAGCTGAGTAGTACTCTATTGTGTAAATGTACCACACTTTCTGTATCCATTATTCTGTTGAGGGACATCTGGGTTGTTTCTAGCTTTTGGTTATTATAAATGAGGCTTCTATAAACAGAGTGGAGCATATTTCCTTGTCATATGTTGGAGCATTTTTTGGGTATATGCTCAGTAGTGTTATAGCTGTGTTTTCAGGTAGAACTATAACAAATTTTCTCAGCAACAACAAGACTGATTTCCAAAGTGGTTTTAGTAGCTTCCAATCTCATCAGCATTGGAGGAATGTTCCTCTTTCTCCATATCTTCATCAGCATCTGCTGTCACTGGTATTTTTTATCTTAGCCATTCTGATTGGTGTGAAGTGGAATCTCTCAGGGTCCTTTTGATTTGCTTTTCCCTGATGACTAAGAATGTTTCATTTCTTATTTTGTTAATTTGGATACTGTTTCTGTGCCATCTACTTAGTTTGGCTAAGGATTTATCTATCTTGTTGATTTTCTCAAAGAAATTTTCTTTCTCCTGGTTTTGTTGATTCTTGTATAGTTCTCTTTGTTTCTAAGTTGGTGGAATCAGCCCTGGGTTTGATTATTTCCTACTGTGTACTATTCTTGGGTGAATGTGCTTCTTTTTGTTTTAGAGCTTTCAGATGTTCTGTTAAGCTGCTAACGTATGATCTGTCAAATTTTTTATGGAGGCACTCAGTACTATGAGTTTATGCACTCTTAGCAATGTTTTCATTGTGTCACATAAATTCAGATATGTTGTGCCTTCATTTTCATTAAATTCTAAAAAATCTTTAATTTCTTTCTTTCTTCCCTGATAGGCTCTAATTTTTATCACACTAGGCTGACAATCCCAGAAATCACATGTGGACCATGTTCAATGATCCCCAAAAACTTTCCTGGCAAGACATTTACATATCTTTAAAGCATTTGTTCATTCTTCCTAACTTTTCTCTTCTTTGGACCTTGATGTTTGCTATGTCTACCATATGGCTCTCTGCCTTTCATCTTAAACAATTTGTATCAGTTTTGAACAATGGGAAGAATTCTCTACATGGCTTGGGCAAAATCTGTATATTCTCTTCTATACTTAAAAACAGTTAAATCAGATAGATATATCTCTATCCTTTATTTATCTGGTGGCTGGAGACAGGAAGCTTTATTGTTTGCTTCTCACTGTCTCTTCTTATTAGGTAGCCTAGAGTAAATTGCTGCTGTGTTTCTTTGTCCTAGTTTCTTACTCTAGAGTCACATGACTTGTCTCCACTTTGCTGAGAAATCAGTTCTCCCACCTATTAAACTATATAATTGTGTGTGTAATCCATCTGATAATTTCTTAAGTTGATTAAAGATTCTCATCTTTCACGTAGCACACCATAAGTTGAATTTTGGCTGCACCACTTTATGCTCCCAGTTATTTGCATTCATGTTCCTGCCAAGAAGCTATCTCAGATAAAAGAAACACCACACACACACACACACACACACACACACACACACACACACACCTTAGCTAATTTTTTATTAGATATTAGAGTGCCTCTAAAATGAAACTGGAGAGAGCATACACTAGCAGCTTGACAGCACATCTGAAAGCTCTAGAACAAAATGAAGCAAATTCACCCAAGAGGAGTAGACAGCAGGAAATAATCAAACTCAGGGCTAAAAATCAACCAAGTGGAAACAAAAAGAACTATACAAAGAATCAATATAACCAGGAGATGGTTCTTTGAGAAAATCAACAAAATAGATAAAACCTTAGCCAGACTAACTAGAGGGCACAGAGACAGTATCCCAATTAACAGGATCAGAAATGAAAAGGGAGACATAAAACAAAAACTGAGGAAATCCAAAATACCCTGAGATCCTACTGCAGAAGCCTATTACTTAACAAAACTGGAAAGCCAGGATGAAATGGACAATTTTCTAGACAGATACTATGCACCAAAGTTACAACAAGATCACATAAATGATCTAAACAGTCCCATATCTGCTAATGAAATATAGACAGTCATTAATAGTCTCCCAACCAACAAAAAAAAAAAAAAAAAAAAAAAAAAAGCCCAGGACCAGATGGGTTTAGTGCAGAATTTTATCAGATCTTCAAAGAAGACCTAATACCAATACTCCTCAAACTATTCCACAAAATAGAAACAGATGGTACTCTACCAAATTCCTTCTATGAAGCCACAATTACTCTAATATCTAAACCACACAAAGATCCAACAAAGAAAGAAAACTTCAGACCAATTTCCATTATGAATATTGATGCAAAAATATTCAATAAAATTCTTGAAAACTGAATCCAAGAACACATCAAAACAATCATCCATCCCTAGGCTTCATCCTAGGGATGCAGGGATGGTTCAATATATGGAAATCCATCAATGTAATTCACTACATAAACAAACTCAAAGAAAAAACCATATGATCATCTCATTAGATGCTGAGAAAGCATTTGACAAACTCCAACACCCCTTCACAATAAAAGTCTTGGAAAGATAAGGAATTCAAAGCCCATACCTAAACATAGTAAAAGCAATATACAGGAAACCAGTAGCCAACATCAAACTAAATGGAGAGAAACTTGAAGCAATCCCACTAAACAAGGTTGTTCACTCTCTCCCTACCTATTCAATATAGTACTTGAAGTCCTAGTCAGAG
>JADRCC010175596.1:0-10205 GCA_019843855.1 Hylomyscus alleni | reverse complement strand
CTCTCTCTCTCTCTCTCTCTCTCTCTCTCTCTCTCTCTCTGTCTCTCTTATACACACTCTTATATATTTACATAAAAAATCAATAATAAGTGGACAGTTCCTTTACCACATTATTTTTATGAATGGGCCAGTAAAACCCAACCATTTTAAGCAGTTTATGTTAGTAGCTAATAATGTACATCATATAAAAAATAGGACATTATACATTTATAATAAGACATTATATATTATTTTCTCTAATTGTTCAATTTATATCAATTTAGAATCTATAGGAAGTGTATCTAGATGTCATTCTTTAGAATAAATATGAAAAGATGTATTTTTTTAAAAAAATTTATTCACATTACATCCTAATACCAGTTCCCACTCTCCTCTCAGTACCCCTTACACAGATAGATCCTCCCCCAACACCTTCACTATTCCTCTGAGAAGGAGGAGCCACCCTCTGGGTATCACTCCCAACTTCCCCACCCCCAACTCCTACCTCCACCCCCACCCATGGAACTTTCTAGAAATAAAAAATAATAATACTTTTTGTCTATGTCTCCAAAATTCTGTATATAACTTTGAAATCGAGTTTTTATCTGTAAAGAACTGAAAGTGAAGAACTGCCTTGGTACAGAAAGACAAGCCACACATGACCTCACTCATCTGTACCACCAAAAAAATGCAGATGTCAAGGAAATTTAAGCCACAGTGGTAGTGATGACTGGTGGGAAAGGGCTAGTCAGCGAGTTCTTTAAATGGTTTCTTTCTATTATTGTTTTTAAGAAAGCAGTGAGCACGATGATCTTGGAAACCAGAAGAGGATATTTGGTCCCTCAGAGCTGGAGTAACTGGCTACATACAGTGAGCCCTTGTTAGATGGCTATTTAAAACTCAAGCGCACAGCAGAAGTAGTACTAGGCTTTCAATCTCTGTGCCTTCTCCCCAGCTCCCAATTAGTGAATTATTTTTTCTAGACAGGGTTTCTCTGTGTAGCCCTGGCTGTCGTGTAACTCACTCTGTAGACCAGGCTGGCCGCAAACTCAGAAACCTGCCTGTCTCTGCCTCCCAAATGCTGGGATTAAAGACATGTGCCACCATTGCCTGGCTGTGAATTCTTATTCATAGTTAAAATTGTCGAAAGAAGTTCCAGTGTTCCAGCCACAACAAGGCAATATCGATAAAAATTCATAGAAAGTTAAGGGAAAAAAATACCTAGAACACAGGATTTGCAGCAAGATTGGAAAAGATGGGTGTTTACCTAGATTTGAATTCTGTACATTGTATGCAATCATTGAAATATATATTGAAGCCCTTAAATCTGAACAGATTTTAACCTGGCATAGTGATGTCTGTCTACATTTCCAGTATTTAGGACATTAGGAGAGGGGTATCAAGTAAGTATTCAAGGCTACCTTTGGCCACACAGCAAGTTCTATGCCAACCTAAGCTACAGTTTGAAACCATGCCAAAAGAAAGGAGTACATAAAACATTCTATTAAGTTGAAAAAAATAGATTATGAAGTGAATGACTTTGTCTTGTCTTGCCTTCTGGGGTCAGCGCAGAACCTCATATGAGTGGGATGTAGTGAGGATGTTCTGGTTCACAGTCTGTGAGCATCGCTTGCTCTTCTCATTTGTGATTTCCAAGTCTTTCTCCCAAATGCTGTACTTGTTCATTCCTCTTCATCTTGAGGCCGGGGAGGAGAAAGGCTTTCTGTACCTGCCTTCTGTGGTCTATGCTAGAGTCACATAGGGAAGTCCCACAGATCTTCTTTGGCTACGTTTACTACAAGGGAAAGATAGGAACCGGGAACAAATTTAACTCCTCTTCCTGTGACAACTACACAAAGGGCTACACCTGTGCCTGGCCTTTGATAATTTAGCTGATATTGATGAGAAGGAATCATGCCTTTTTGCCCTTTTTCATAGAGTCTGTGGGTGTTACCTGTTTATGTACAAAACTCTGTATGGGATAGGGACACAATATACTTTTGCTCGTTGTTGAAAGATCAAGAAAAAACCCTTTTATCCAGATTTACAAATCCAGGATCAAGACAAGCTAATGAGTTCGTACAAACCTTTTTACTACTTAAGGTCAGCACTGCTGTATGCGTCCCTGTTTATTTCACACGTGCTACCTTTTTAGTCATCAGGACAGCATTTGGAATGAAGGCAGTGTGGGCATGTCTTCTCCTGCTCCAAGTTTCTTCTCGATCTGGGAAGTGCCCCACAATTGCTCTGTCTGCAAGAGTGCTTCCCTGTATAGCACAGCTGTGATGGAGACATGTAAGCCGGGCATAACTTCAGCTCTCACATCTTCTTTGACTATCCATGAAAGTCCAAGGGTGGTCATGTGACCACGATGAACCTCTTCCTGGAAAATTAGAACTACATAATTGGGTCACTCTCTTTTATGATTGGCTTCACAAAGGTTAAATAAAGACATGTCAGTGGGTGTATTTTATCATCATACACATGAGTTACAAAGGAAATCTGAGTTCAGTAAGGAAAAAAATATAGCTGTGCGAGAAAGCAGAGTCAAGGACTGTTTGGGGCACAAATGTTTCCCTGTACCCTATTGTACTCCCTTGCTGCAGTGCTCTGTAGGACCTCCTGTGAGGTACCGCTCTTGGTTGAAAACTGGCTGCTTGTGAATTTGTTCATTACGGCCCTTTACAACTTTCTGACATGCCTTTTTTTCTATTCCAAGCCTCACTATATTCTTGACAGTTTGTTAATATTATCCTGTCATCTGTGTATCCAATTCCCCAACCTTATCCCTCCATTACCATAAGCACTTTGAAGTCTCAGTCATTTGTTTGCTGTAGGACAGGCTTCTTAGGAAGGGTAGAGGCAAGACAAAAGTATCCCAAGGACCATCTTAAAAGTCGATGTACAAAGAAATCTAAAAATGAAAATAGTCACTTTAAGTATCGACATGAGAATGAATAGATATAGTAACTATGTTACTTTGATCATGCTCGGTCAAACTTCAAAATTTTAAATTTAGTATTCCAAATTTCTGTTAGGTCAATCTGTTGTCTAGTATGAAGCAGATTCTATCCACCATGAGCCCTTGCAATGATCTCCATCTTTTCAATCTTAACTCCAGCAGAGAACACATTCTGGATAGAAAAACCTAACAGTTGTGAAACAAAATCAGGTGAATTATCCTGGAAGCATTTTATTTTTGTTAATCTATCTATAGGATAGAGTTTTATTACCCTCAGAGTCAAACTTATTCTAGTACCAGTTATATTCTAACTATGAATCAAAAAATAATTGCTGAAAGTGTCAAGATGTCAAGATGCAATGTTTAGATGTGTTCATTGAATTGATTTCTCAGCTGGAGCTAAAATGCAATAGGTTGCCAAGAGATCCCAACAGTGGTGTGTTCTCATTTCAGTTCTGAGCCAACTTACCTCACTCTTTGGCTTTTCACACACAAAGGCATGCCCTTCCTCACTAGCTCAGTATGTAAACACTAAATTCCAGTTATGTTGCTGAAGATTCAAAGTAGCAAGCAGGTCTGTTGTTGTTGTCGTCAGTGATGGGTCTGGCTTTTGCAGTTTGTCCTGCCTTGTCTTTGTATTAGCAACTTACTTAACTTGAATGCACGCCAGAGACAGAGCAAAAGAAGAATAAAATGATTTGTTTTGGAAAAGTCTTAAGAATAATCTTCCTGACACAACTGACACCTGGACCCAAATAGAAGGATAAAGAAGTAAATATCTTTATGACACTTCAACTTTGGATCATTCTTGGAAAGTCCTAATTACAGTGATATCTATAAGGACTAAACCTGAAGTGATGTGATTGCTAGAGACAATCTGTCATTTGTGCAATCATGCTCTGGGCTCCTACTGGATTGGTTAAAGGCCCAGTAAGTATCAAATTATCGATTTCTCTTTGGTTTTCCAGGAAAGAGGCTGTGTCTCTTGAGCTTTACACCATAGGAGAACTTGGAAGCATTTGGTCATATATGTGTTAATTCATCTACATTTTTACATCATTTTGCCTTTCAGGCTTTTTACATTGTGTAGTGTAGCGGGGCAAATATATTTTATGTAATCCAAGAGCTACATTTTTTTTAAAGGACAATGTTTTACTTTGTTTTCTGTTTGATAAAAGGTCTTGTGCACCTTAGGATGCCCCAAATACCTATCTATCTATCTATCTATCTTCTATCTATCTATCTATCTATCTATCTAATATATATACTTTAATTTTAATTTTAATTTTTAAAATGTGGATATAATTGTTTTGGTGTTACAGTTCTAACAAAACTATATTCGTATTAATTCTAATTAAACTTTCTTATGTAAAAGTAACAGAATAATAGAATAGATAGACTAATAGGTGCGTGAATGAAGCCTTTCCAAGTGATGATTGTTAACTAAGGACAGAGAAAATTTAGAATTACAAATTGTCAAAATCAAAAGAAGACCATTGAATCTTAGATAATAATCATTGGCAACATGTTAAAAGTCTTCTTGTGAACAGGGTGCTTTAGTTATTTGAACAACAGGAAAGAAAAATTATTTGCGAAATGAATTGCCCACTGCATAAATTTTCTCCAGTTCAATGATATATCTTAAAACTTGAAATAGTAATATATTTTAATGTCTCATTTCAGCACACCAAACAGTAAATGGAGTGTAATAGATTTTTTTTGTAGAAATACTGAGACATGTAATAATTTACATCCACTCTTTTATTTTAATACAAATCAATGCTATGTAATATAAAGCTTGTAGAATGCTGACATAGAAGATAGCAATGACCACACCAGTCTTTCATGTACACACAAATGACCTCAGGCTTAATTCAGACACTGAGCAGCTAACTTCTTGATATTTATTTCTAAAGTAGAAACTACAGAAATAGATGAGCTGTGACTATTCCTATTTTTAAAATTATAGCAACAGCTGAGAGAAGCTTTGGGAAAGCATTTGAAAGGCATTTGTTTTACTTCTTTTTAAATGTACTCTAAACTTTCTTAGAAAATAAACTCGTTGATTCAGATTTTTATTTATCATATGCGTTACCCATCAAGGCTTATATATTCTTAATGGTGCTTAAAATTGATTAAGATTTACAAACAGTTGGACTAGTAATGACATTGAATTCTTTTTTTTTTTAACAATTTTTTTAAAGATTTATTTATTTATTATATGTGAGTACACTGTAGCTGTCTTCAGACACACCAGAAGAGGGTGTCAGATCTCATTACGGGTGGTTGTGAGCCACCATGTGGTTGCTGGGATTTGAACTCATGACCTCCGGAAGAGCAGTCAGTGCTCTTACCTGCTGAGCCATCTCGCCAGCCCGACATTGAATTCTTACATGTCATATAGTTCTTTCTTATTCATTTAATCAGCATATTAAATCACGTGAGCAGATCTGAAAGCAGCTTTTAGTATCCTTGTATTTCAGAAGAAAAATTGTATTTTTTTCTCTGAAAGCTAAAAGCTGATATCATGCCTGGCTCAAACAGAGCTCCTGGTTTTGTTGTTGTTGTTGTTGTTTGTTTGTTTGTTTGTTTGTTTTTTTGTTTTGTTCTTGTCACTGTGAAATGTAAGAAGCTAGGCCATGTTATCAGTCCAAACAGGAAGGCTTCACTTATTCAAGTGGAGGAGGAGATACTTAGGAAAATGAAGGCAGCACTCAGGCACATGAACAGCCCTTCAGTGTTTTCCTAAGCCACACAAGCATAAGCTGTCTACTTGGGAGCTGCGTCCTGCCACTTTCAAGATGTCAACCGGGGCTTCTAAGAAGGACACAAAGGGATTTTCTCCCCACATAGTTCAGCTTCTTTCCCTTGCTGAGTACCATAAATATTAGTGACTCATTTAAGCGATCCAGAGTAAGAAGAATATAAAATTGTTTACATATATAGCCCAGCCTTTAAAGTAGTTTAAGAGAGAAAAAAGCACCACAGACTTTATTTTGGCATCTTGTTTTTCTGTTCCACAGTTAACCCAGCTCTTGTTTTGGAAGTTTCTTTAAAGAAACAAAATAGTAAATTGCAATTATTATATATAATTAAGCACATATAACTATATAAACATAATATATAATATATAAATACATAATAAAATTGTATATCATAAAATATGATTACAATATAAGATTCATCACATTTCCATTCACCAACTTTTGAATAGCCTAATAATCCAAATAGGATGTGTCCTTTCTATCCACATATCTACACAGTTCATATGGTAGCACAGTATAATGAGCCCATTGATTGTTCACCCTTTTCTCTTACATTCATGCATTCAGGATCAATCTGGCTGATATGACATACATACATCTAGTTTGTTGTTTATTACATATACCATAGTGAAATTTTTATTCCTATCTTGGATGTCATTTACATTATTTCTGTGTGATTTTGGTTGTTGTTGCTCTTAGAAATAAGTGCGAAGATTTCTTGTAAGACATAAGGGCTCCACAAGGGTTTATTCTTGATCTTACAGTTTGAACTCCTAGGATATAAACCTGCAGTATTTTGATCTTATGGTTTGAACTCCTAGGATATAAACCTGCAGTATTTTGAGGTATTGACAAATACCTTTGCAAGTGGGATTTTCTTCCTTTTTCATTTTTTGTCCACTTTAAAAGAAGAGTAATTTGTCGGACTGTGGTGGCACACACCTTTAATCCTAGCACTTGGGAGTCAGAGGCAGGTGGATTCCTGAGTTTGAGGCCAGCCTTGTCTATAGAGTGAGTTCCAGGACAGCCAGGGCTACACAGAGAAACCCTGTCTCAAAAAAAAAAAAAAAAAAAAAAAGAATAATTTTATCTTTGTTTCCATTTTCAGTTATCCAACAAGCTGATGCTGAACACTTCCTCCCTTGTGACATGTCGTTTGAGACTTAACCTTTAGTGAAATTCCGAATTTTATTTTTTGTTCATCTTTTTCCAAAATAGTTTTTTTTTTGACCCTTGTCAGTTTTATTGTTATGTCTGGTGTTTGTGAGTCTGCTCGTTTGAGCCTCAACTCAAGAAAAACATTGTAAAGATCTTCATAGGCTACTACTCTCTCATCTCTCTCGACTCTCTTAACCTTTCTATTCTTGGGTCCCTTGTGTGTGCATGACTTTATCACCTGTGACACTCTTTCCATCTCCAGATATGTAAGTAAATCTCACTGTAGAGTTCCTTTTACGTAATCACAAGTGCCAGTGCTTAGGATGCAGACAGTTTGAGACTCTTTACTGCAATTATATTTTTACTGTATTTTCTATTGTGCCCTTGAATAATTCTTCTGTTGTTGCCTTTGTCTCTATTTCACAACATGTTTATTTCTTCCCTTTAAAAAAAATTTGGTCCGATATTTGTCTGTTTTCTTAGCTATACTAAGACTGCTATACAGGGCTGTCGGTATATAAAAGTTGGAAAGGCGTGGACAGCGTGGTGGGAGTTCAGTCCCCCTCAGTTCTCAACACAGCAAGGATGCAGCTTTCCTTTGCCTGCTGTGATTAGCTCTAACCACACCTCCTGGTACAACGCTTTCTAAGTCAACGTTGAAGGCAATGGCGCACCTGGAGCCTTCTTCCCTTACAATCCTCTCTCTCACCGGGTGAATGAAATCTATGAACTCTGTTCCTTTTCTGACTCTGCTCTGGGGAATCTAAGACGGTGAATGTGTCACTATTCCCTGGGGAGTCTGAGGCCCGAGCATGCGCACCAGTTGCTACCAATTGTTGCAGATCGCAAGCCTTACCCTTTCTATGTTCTCCTCCAGGGATCCCCGCCTGCACCGGGGATCCTGAGACCCAAACCTCTCTTGAGTGGTGACAGGCTAGGTCGGGCTGGTTGGACTATCTAGGGCAATAACCCATGGAGTTCACGTCCTCCTCGCCTTTAGTCGCGCAGACTCGGCGCCTCCGCCCTTGTTCCTTGGTCGCTCTCAGCTTCCTATTGAAAGCTGCTGCGAAACGCCTTGAATGAAACGTGTGTGGGTTTAGTGTGTGGTAAAACCACCAGGGGATCCCGTCTCTCCACGAACCAGATGCTCTGCTAGAAGGAGGACGAGAGGGAGGCGACCTGGAGCGAAGCCCGCGCAGTGGCTGAGAGGCTGGGAGAGGTCGGGCCACCTCCCCTGTCGACCACGCACCGCTCCGCCCGCCTGCAGCGGTTCCAGGCACCACGCTCTCCACCCGGGTCGCGATGGTGGTGGCAGTGACAAGCTCCTGCAGCCCACAGCACTGTGCACAAAACAGCAGCGCCCTCTCCTCCCTCTCCTTCCACTCCAAGCCTTCTCAGCCCGTGAACTATGCGCAGCCGCCGGCGCCATCCGCTTGTCAACTTTGAGCTGAAGGAGCAGCAACTTTGACAGTGGCCGCGGGTTTGGAATCTGGCTTCTCCATGGCAACAGTCCCTTCGAAAGTCGTCGGAGTTAAACGAGGCAAGAGTTTCCTCTGAGCACCAGCGTTGCCTTATTTGCAACGGGTCCCCCGCCAGCCGAGAGTGGGATTGTGACAGCCAGTCCCCTAGTGGAGGGGACTTGTTTTTCTTTTTCTCTAGAGACCTCTACTAGCGACTGGATAAAGCAGTACCGAAAGGATGTAAATAGCAGAGCAACTGTTACCAAGAAGACAGCCACCACCCAAAGGCTGGGAGGAGCGCGGGGCTTCCTCCAGGCTGCGCCCAGTCGCAACATTAGGGAACAATCAGGTGGTGTTTGCAACTTTTCAAGGTCAGCCTCTCGGATCTGTTATTTCGCTCGCAGCCTTCGGGTGCACCGAACTTGGATTAGATTTGGCTGGGAAATGCTCAGGACACGAAACGTGGAAGGATTGTAGGGATGTGTTGATGACACCGTCCTTCCCGGAGCGCACTGTTCCCTGCCCTCCCAGCAATCTTCTGCTCCCCTCCACTACCCAGCGGTGAGTATGTGACATGTGCTAACTCTCTGCACCAAGTTTGGCAGCAGGTGTCGGTGCTAAGCTAGAGCCAGGCTACTAGGTGCGCCCTCGCCGAGCCATGCCAGCCCTGGGCGCGCCTCTCTCGCGCAAATCGCGACTGCTGCTTTTTCTGCTGTTCAAGGTTTCTGTCTCTGCTGCCCTGAGCTTTGTCCCCGAGCCCAGGAATGGAACTTGTCTGGGGGAGAGCTGTTCCCCACTAATCCAACGCCGCAATAGGGATGCCCGGGGACCTAGGAGTTCAGCAAGAGATGCTCTGCGAGTCCATGTGCCCAGAGAGAAACTGGAAGCAGAGGTTAGAGGGGCGACCTCCTGGGACCTCCCACCACTCAGGGGCGGTGACACAGGTGTGATTGAAGAGGCAGCTGCTGGACCCTTGGGACCTCCAACCAAGCCACCAAGTGCCTGGAGATGGGAAGGTGCCCAGGGTAAAGAATCATCCGGACATTTGAGAAGAAGGGACCCCACAGACCCCCAACTCTTCCTTCAGACCTCTGAGGGGGGAGAGATGAGTTCCAAGCGCGATGGGAGTCCCCGGAGCAGCCAGGAGCACAGTGTGAAAACCGAACCAGAACCCAGAGATCTTTTTTATTGGCCACGAAGAACTGGACAACTCCAGGGTTCCCACCACAGGCCTTCAGCGGTACAGGAAGGGAGGACCCTTGCTCCCCCAGGCAGGGCACTACCGCAAAACGGGTCTGCAGATGACTGGGTCCCTGACCAAGGGGGTCCACGCCGTGGAAACAGCACTAGCAGGCGCGTGAGACTGAAGAACCCCTTCTACCCATTGACCCAGGAATCCTACGGAGCCTATGCAGTCATGTGCTTATCTGTGGTGATCTTTGGGACCGGCATCATTGGTAACTTGGCAGTGATGTGCATCGTGTGCCACAATTACTACATGAGGAGCATCTCCAATTCTCTCTTGGCCAACCTGGCTTTCTGGGACTTTCTCATCATCTTCTTCTGCCTCCCCCTGGTCATCTTCCATGAGTTGACCAAGAAGTGGCTTTTGGAAGATTTCTCCTGCAAGATCGTGCCCTATATTGAGGTAATGACCTCTAGCTACTGCCTTTATCAGTTTCTGGAGAATAGTGGTTGTATGCACCTACCTGTGGGACTCGTTGCTTCTTTCTCTGAATCCCTTCTCTTTCTCCCAGTCACTTATGCAAGCACGTGTGTGTATGAAAGAAAGCAGCTTTGCTGAACCGTCTTCGAACTCCTCTGTTCCTAGCCTGGTGTGTGTGTGTGTGTGTGTGTGTGTGTGTGTGTGTGTGTGTGTGT
>JADRCC010175495.1:0-10107 GCA_019843855.1 Hylomyscus alleni | reverse complement strand
ACACACACACACACACACACACACACACACACAGATTTGTTGACTGTCATCTATAGTTCCATTCTCCCATTGTCATTATTACCCTTTGCAGTTTAGCTTTTCCTTTCATGTCATATATATGTATACACACACACACACACACACACACATATATATATATTTGTCTACAGGTAGACGTGTGCATATATATATATACATATGTCCAGGTGACTGTGGAGGCCAGAGGTAAATGCTGAAGTTACAGGTGGTTGTGTGAGCACCTGATTTGAATGCTAGGAAACGAACATTTGCCCTGTGGAAGAGCAGCAAAACCCTCTTTAGCCCCTAAGTCATCTCTCCAGCTCCAGAAACAGAGATCATGACTGAAGAACACAAGTTTGTTAGTCAGGCATGGTGACACATGCTCTTAATCCCAATACTCAGGGAACAAATAAAGGCAGATGTGAGTGTGAGGTCAGCCTGGTCTGCATAAAGCATTCCAGGCCACTCTTCTGATGAAGGACATCTGGATTCTTTCCAGTTCCTGGCTATTATAAATAAGGCTGCTATGAACATAGTAGAACCCAGATGTCCCTCAACAGAGGAATGGATACAGAAAATGTGGTACATTTACACAATGGAGTACTACTTAGCTATTAAAAACTATGAATTCATGAAATTCTTAGGCAAATGGATAGAGCTAGAAAATATAATCCTGAGTGAGGCAACTCAATAGCAAAAGAACACACATGGTAAGTACTCACTGATAAGTGGATATTAGCCCAAAAGGTCCAAATAACCAGGATACAATTCACAGACCATATGAACCTCAATAAGAAGGAAGACCAAAGTGTGGGTGCTTTAGTCCTTCTTAGAAGGAGAAAAAATGACTCACAGGAGCAAATATGGAGATAAATTTTTGAACAGAGACTGAAGGAAAGGCCTCCTAGAGATTGTCCCAGCTTGGGATTCATCCCATATACAGTTACCAAACCAAGAAACTATTGTGGATCCAAGAAGTGCATGCTGAAAGGAGCCTGCTATGGCTGTCTCCTGAGAAACCCTGTCAGAGCCTTACAAATACAGAGGCAGATGTTCTCAGCCAACCATTGGACTGAGCATGGGGTCCTCAATAGAGCAGTTAGAGAAAGGATTGAAGGAGCTGAAGGGGTTTGCAACCCCATAAGAACAACAATATCAATCAACCAGGTCCCCCCCCCCCCGACACACACAGAACTCCCAGGAGTAAGCCATCAACAAAGGAGTACATATGGCTCTAGCTGCATATGTAGCAGAGGATGGCCAATCAGAGGAGAGGGTTTTGGTTCTATGAAGGCTCAATAGATGCCCCAGTATAGGGGAATCAATGGCGGAAAGGTGGGAGTGGGTGGGTGGGGGAAAGAACACCCTCATAGAAGCAGGAGGAGGGAGGATGTGATAGGATGAAAAAAAAAAAAGCTTTCCAGGCCAACCAGGGCTACATAGAGACAATCTGTCTTTGGGAAAAAATAAAAACATGAGGATGTTTATGGGACTCTATTTTTAAGGTTTTTATGTGATTGAAATTTCTCAAAATAAGGAAAAACAAGCAGGCATAGTTGGGACCATGAGCGCATTGTCTTTGGAGTGGCATATCTTGCTACAAGCACTTTGATCTGGCAAAAGGAAAACAACCTTACATTCAAGGAAATTGGTAAATAAATACTGAAAAGTTGACCATTGATACATTTTACACTTTTTCCCTTCCCTTGGGACTTCTGAGTTGTTATGTTCACAGTATCAGAGGGTTTTCAGGAATGGTGAGGCAATGCATTCTATTGAGCATAGTGTGTCCTTGTAGGCTTAAAAATTCTAGACCTGCCTGCCAGCTCTCTGTCATATTGTGTTCTATTTGGAAAATGCCCTCAACTTGACAACTATGTATTCATTCAAACAAGTGTTTTAACTCCACTGTGTTTAGGTGCCAAATTCTACACGTACTGTTAATGCAAAAAGTAGTAGTTATTTAGATCCAGCTTGTTTAGTTCTTGTTGAACTTATGGATGGGGAATCATGGGAAGCTTCATGTCAATAAGTGTTTTCTCTTCTACCGGAGATGGAGATGCTACTTGTTAACAATGAGTAAGGGTTATTCCTTCATTTCTGGTGCACATGGAGACCAGAGGGGAGCCTCAGAACCCTTGGGACTGGACTTAAAGATGATTGTGAGTTGTCATGTGAATGCTGGGAATTTAACTCAGGTCCTCTGAAAGAGTGCTCTTAACTCCTGAGCCACCTTTCCTGCCCTTCATTTCTGTCCAATTTTGTATTCCTTTATAAACTTTAATTAAACTGGACAAACTCATGTGTCAGACTAGCAAATCTACTATTATTAGGACTGTGAACTCCAGGGATTTGAAGCTATAGCAGACAGGTCCTTGCCATTAAAGAAATGACAATTGGCTAGGTCTTAGTTTGCTTTTCTGTTCCTGTGATAATAAAATAAAATAAAATAAATAATTTTTAAAACTGCCCAAATCAACATGGAAAAGAAAAGTATGTATCTCACCTTCCACATTGATAGCCTGTCACTGGGAGAAATCAGAGGAGGTCCTCAAACAGGAACAGAAACAGGAACCATGTAGGAGCACTGCTTACTGGCTCACTTCTCATAGCTTATGCAACTTGCTTTCTTATACCAGCCATGCAAGACTACCTGTCTAGGGATGACACTGCCCACAACAAGCCAGTCCCTCCTACATCAATCAACAATCAAAAAAAAAGATCACATCAAAATGCTCAGAGGCAGAGCTGATTGGGGGGATTTCTTTAACTAAAATTTCCTCCTTTCAGGTGACAGCTATGAAATGAGAGAGGGAGGGGGTATGGGTGTGCATAACATTAAAGTGAAAGAAAATGGAATAAAGAAAAGACTCAAAAACACAAATATAGAAAGAATGTGTCCCGAAAATGATAGGGAGGTTGTTTTAAATACTTTACAAAAATCAGTAGGATGTTAGGCTGGAAAGAGTTGGGTGTGATAATTGCAGATGCTTATTTTTAGATTCAGTTCTGGTTTTCCCTTTCTATTTTATATTTTATTTCTTGTTATGGATGTGTGTGTGTGTGTGTGTGTGTGTGTGTGTGTGTATGTATGAGTGTATATGTGTGTGTGTGCACACACATGCAGATGTGTGGTATGTGGTATATCCTTGTGAGTGTGTGGGTGTGTGCGCTTGTACAAATGCATGGAGAGACCAGAGCCCAAGCAGGGTGACAGGAGTCTTCCTCTATTGCTCCCCATTTTCTTTCCTTTAGTCAGGGTCGCTGATAGAACAAAAGCTTGTCATTTAGGCTAGGCTAGCTCCTTTGTGCAGTTCTGGGGTAATAGATAATCCCATGCCTGGCTTTTCATGGGCATGCTGCAGATTTAAACTCAGCTCTCTGATGCTTGCAGAGCAAGTGCTCATATACACAGACACCTCCCCAGACCCCTCCTTTATGGATTATTTTCCAGCAGTCAGAACAAAGATGTGGCATATGCTAGTAACTCAATGTTTGCTACAGGTTGTTATTAACATATGCATGAGAGAAGTAATGATAGCAACTGTGTTTGATCACCTAAATTATAACCAGATATTACATTTAATATAGTACTTAAATTTTCAGAGAAGAAAATTAATGATTGTCAAGGATAATTCGAGTAGCTCAAGCCATTCTCAAACTCACTGTACAGCCATGAATGACCTTGAACTATGTACTGACTTTCCTGTTGTCACCTCTTGGGTGCTGTGATTTAGATTCAGGCATCAACACACTCTGGTGTATGCAGTGCTAGGAATTGAACCCTGAGCTTCCTGTATACAAGGCCATACCCTCCTAACTGAGCTATATCCAAGCCTTAATATTAAACTTCTGGGGGACATTAGTAGTAAGAATCGAATCTGGGATCTTTGTTTCTTTTTTCTCTTTCAAATATGAAACCTGGCTTACCTTTCTAAACTCTGAAGAATTCAGTAATCTAAAACATCTACATGTACTTTACCAAAGTTGAATTCAAGGTAGGATGGTATGTGGCTTTAATAATGACTCTTGTGTGTGTAATAGCCAGTTACTCTAGACATTGTCTTCAGTCCCATCATATTTCCTGGGACTGGCACAGTACTGTTTATAAACCAAGGTTTAAACCAGGTGTAGTGGCTCATACCTGTAATCCTAGCATTCAGTTAAAGGCTAGCTTGTACTAAAGAGTAAGAGACCCTATGTAAAAACACAGGAAGCTTTGGCTTGCTTGCCTAAATTTTTGGAAGGAGAACCAGTTAGCCTGGATTTCATTTCCTGATTAGGAATCATAGGATAAGACAAGTCTGATTGTCTTATCTGAAAGTCATCTTACAAGTGGTTTGATAATTTAGGCTAGTAAATGGTATAGTGGAGCAGGCAAAACTGATCAGAAAAAAAATATTTAATGCCATTGTCAGACTATACATTCAAATGTCATAATACCATAGTTTAAGCTCTTGAGTCATAGTAAGTTTCTCCTTAACTAAAATGATTTTATGACAAGTGTACTTGAGATGATGTGCTTTCAAAAGGCTTGGCATTAGTATTTAAAGGTATGTTTTACTTCTTCATTGTACTTCCATGCCCTCCTTGTCACAACAGAAGTGACATCTTTCTAAATGTTTGGTGAGATGCTTCTGTCTGGATGGCTTTGATGTTTCAGTGACCTGAATGGTACAGATTTCCTCCAGTGTACCTGCTGAAGCCTGCCCATAAAGGGTCATAGGAAAGTGAGCTGCTGTATGAAATCAAAATGCCCGAGTACTACATTGAAGGCTGCCTAAGAGAACAGTGATTTTCAGAATTAGAGGACAATGCAATCACCTTCAGGCCACGTCTGTGTATGGATAGTGTGATAGACAGCACCTAGCAGACATGTCAATCCTGTCTTTACCTGATCTGGGGATAGCAGACAACAGGACAAGCATCCCTAGCAATCGTGTTGAAGGTCCTTTTCCAATCACACCAGAGTATACCATGCGAGGCACAAAAGGATCATGGCTATCACCAAAACTTGGACCTTTTACAATCTAACCAGAACCATCTTCTGTAATTAATTTTCCTCTCTCTCTGTCTTCGCCCTTTTACCTTAACCCCTTTGCATATGAACTTAGAGCCAAGCACAAATACTAGCTACTTCAAATGCAAGCTGATGTTGGAGGATAGTTGGTGGTTTCTGGTGAATTTGGATACTATAACCCAATGTCACTTGAATTATCCTGGGGAGATATAAATAACCATCTATTCACCCGACATGGGATACCAGAAACAAATGAAAGAAATTATCCAACCCAAATCTATCTTAGTGAACAAGTGAGTGCATTGGGCTTGCTTACCAGGCGTGGTACTCTTTCTGGTAGCATGGACTCTCAGCCAGCTCCATCACCCAAAATCCCACCCCAAGTTAGGTGATGATTCGCAACTGCTACATCCCTAGAGTTTCATACATGATTTGAATGCAGCTGACCAGTCAAGAGTGTCTCCCCTCTCTGGCAATTGTTACTACTACATAAACTCAGGGAGTCCTTGGACACCTTGGCATTTTCAGGAACTCCCTGAGTTCTTCACTTCCTAAACTGGGCAAGTTTTATCTACTTTCTAAAATCTTAATGACATTCCCTTCTTCCTTCAGGAGGGAAGGTTTTAATTTGGAGGATATAGCTACATAACACCTAATCACTAATCTTAACAGAAAAATAAATGGGAAAAGGCTTTCCATTTTATATGTCCATCTGGAACTCTGTATAACCTTGGGTTCACCTGCAAAATAATTTCTGTGAGTTCACAGAAGTAAGAATGATCAGATCTTGGGTCAACATTTATTTTGTTGTATTTTTCATAGTGCCACTCAATGTCAAGGATGAATAATCAAATAGATAAATCTCTGGTTTGTTCATATTTGCAATAGATATAAAAATTCACTTCTCTCTAAGTCTCAAAGACTGCAATGTAATGTTAGCTGCCAGTCCTATATGATTATTACCATATATATGAAAAAGCTCATGAGCTCTCATCCCTCTTAATTGTGGTAATTGGAGTAGGAAGCTGCAGGGGTCAACCTTGGGTGATCTTCTAATTCACTATTAATGTCAGCAGCCGTTTTGCTTAGAATGAGTTCCAGTTGGTCTCTCAACTTCTGTCCTGTTTCTTTACCCAGAACAGTCTGTATAAAACATGGTATTTTATTTACTGCCCAAAGATCTAGTTTCCCAGGGAAGCATGTTGGCTTCCAAATGTATTTATAACTTGCATGAGACTGACACAGAAGGACTGAAAGGATTTTGCTACAAATTGTAGTTGGGAGCCACCATATGGGTACTAAGAAGCTAACATAGGTCCTCTGCAAGTTCTCTTAATACCCCAGTCATCTGTCCAATCTTGGGGATGCTCGATTTAGCAGCATTCCTGGCCTCTAACCACTAGAACAAAGAAAAACAACTTTTTCCTACCTATGACCACCAAAAATGTCTCCAGACACTGCTAAATATTAGAGACAAAACTATCCGGGTATGAGAACTACTTAGAATAATTTACCTATGTAGGTGAGGAAAACAAGGTAGAGTTGGATTTGTCAAAAGATTATATGTGTAATAAAAGGCAGGTTTTGCATATACCTGACTCAAGTCTTTGGAACCTGATTTCAGAGCCCTTTCTGATGATGAGCTGCTGAGTTATTCCAAGAAAATCACATAGCCTGGACTGCTTGATGGTGATTTCTAAGAGCTCACCCTTTCTAAGGATGGACTGATCATAAACAATCAGTTCAGCAAGCAGAGACAGACACACAGCAGGGGAGCATCAGTTACTTCTACCAGTCATCTTCGCACCATTAGTTCTGCAACTTTGTCTGACCCATTCATAGATGCTCTCATTTCACAAAAAGTGCGAATATCTTTTTTGTTCATGGATAGTTTTTGTCTGTTGCAAACAATGGGTGAGTGAAACTCAAAGTTGCAAACCAGTTCAGTCAGTCTAGGGAAGTTTCTGGAATGATTTAAATAGCCTTGACAATGTAGGTCGCTATTTTTAAGGCTGAGGTAAGTGTTTGAAAGTGGTTCACACAGCCATGATCTCAGATAGGACTTGCAGAACATTAGGATTGCAAGGATCTCAAGGCTTTTCCTAGGAAAAGAAGAAACTGGCCCACTATACCCTAGATCACAGAGGTTTTTTTTCCTTCTGCCTTGAAAGTGGTTAAGCTCAATAACTTCTAAATTTATGGGGAAAGGTCACTGCTTGTTTCAGCCTCTTGTCAGACTGGGAAGGAAAATTAACAGTCTTTCCTTCTTTGCCCATTCTGAGTGATATACTATTTTCATGTGAGGCACCATCCTATACTAATTACTCCATAGAGGTAATGTTCTCACACTGATGTGAGGCCTCTTACAGACACAGGTCCTAAGAAGGATAGACAGGTCAAGTAATTTATTCTAAGTTATAGGCAATAAGTGAAAAAGAGACTATTTGTAACCTGGCAATTCCCAACCTTGACTGGGTATCAACATTGCCCAAGTATTGCATAAGATATACGTTTGCTTAAAAACTGTGTATGGACATTGCTAACTTAATGGAGTTTCCTGCATATGGTGATGCCAGGCTGCAATGATGTCAGCAAGGCCTGGTGGCATACTATCATTAGCAATACTAGTAGAAGTTCAACAGAAATGCTAGGATCTTGCTTAAGAGAGTCTTTAGGCTCTCAGAAATAATCTTGAGGCTGAGGTGCCCTTGTACAGGCCAAGTAAAACCTTTCAAAGGAAAAGGTTTTATAATGTCGCCAACCCCTGGATTGTACCTAAGAAGTCAGAATAAATTCATTCTGAGACTGTCAGGGTGTAAATATCTCACAAGCATCCTCTTGGACCATTATTGTCCCAAATGAAGATTTCTGTATGGTGTTACCATAGTTGCCTGACCCCTTCTAAAGAACTGAGCATGATTTCTGAATTTGTTAAATCAAAACATCCACTATATTTACTTACATGTTGTCACATTCTGCTGTCCTCCTAGAGCTACCTCTTAACATTCTTTGTAGATCCAGGCATGGTACCACATACCTATAGTCCCAACACTCAGGGAGATGAGCCAGGAGAATTGCTGTGCATTCAAGATCAGCTTAGACTACATAGAGAGTTCTAGGACAGCATGGGATTAAGAAGGGTTTGCAGCCCCTTAGGACTATCAACAATATGAACTAAGTAGTACCCTCAGAGCTCCCAGGGACTCAACTACCAACCAAGGAGTACACATGGTGGGAGTGATTGTTCTGGCAGCATGTGTATAGTAGAGGGTGACCAAGTCAGTCATCAATGGGAGGAGAGGCCCTTGGCCCTGTGAAGGTTCTGTGCCCCAGTGTAGGGGAATGACAGGACCAGGAAGAGGGAAAGGGTGGGGTGACAAGCAGGGGGAGTGGGGAGGGAACAGGGGTTTATTCTTATTGTTATTGGTTTTTTTTTTGAGGGAAAACTGGGAAATATGACATATAAATAAAGAAAATATCTAATAAAACTTAAAAAAACGAAGAAGAAGGAGCTCCTGTTTTAAAGTGCACAAAACAAAATATATTGGTTAAAAAAGGTATCAGAAGCGAGAGAACATGGGCACTTGGGAGTAGTGCAGAGGAAGAAGATCCCTAGAGCCTTTATTCACCTAGCAGTAGAGGATTCACTATCTCTAGTGGCTATATAATCTATTAAAGCAAAGCTCTCTGTTCTCATACTGCAGAGGAGCCCCTTTCTAGTTCTGGCATCTGTTGTTGATTTTTCTCAAGTCTGTCGTTGATAGATTCTTTACAAGTGTTTTTGTTTGTTCTTCCTACACTTTTAATTTTCTCAGTTCTACAGAAGCCTTTCCAACCCACGGATTTTTACATCAACTCATTAACAGGTGGTTTTATCTATGTCTGATTTTAATTAGTCCATAGTTTATTTTGGTGCCCCTTGTCCTAGAGGATCACAGTATGCGTGCTGTTGCTGTTCTGGAGGTAGTCTAACAGTGGTTTTCTGGTGCTGCCATTTCATTTTAGGCAGAGACATTATTTGAAAACATTTTGCGGAATGGTTGTTTGCTACACTGTGGACATCCTACCCAGGACAAAATGTGGATTATAATGAAATTCAGCAAATAAAATATAATCCAAGCTTCCTGCAGCTCCTCATTAGAATGCTGTATTTGACATTTCAATTGCATTAGGAAGCCTGTGCCTTTCCTTAGATGATTAGTATTTTATGTTATGTACGTGGAAAAGGGCCAAGACTGAAAACCAAAGGGGGAAAAAAGACATTTCTTCTGACTAAAGGGGCTAACAGGTACACAGTATATAATTTGGGATTCCAAGATAAATTGTAGCATCTCTACAGGCAAGCTTCCAAAGCCAAGAACAGTCTTTGTGTCCCTTTTAACTATAACGGAATAGACTGTATTGGTGCCTCTAAGAACTTGTTTCCTTGGTCCCATCTTAAAGAGCTTTCCAAATGTGTTCCCTGCTGATATAAAAGAACTACGGTGGGGAATTTTTTGCTTGTTTGTTTATTATAGTACTTCAGGGTAGAATCCATGTGTTCTCTCACCTGGGGGAAATAGCAATTTTTTGTTCAAAACCACCAGAGGAAATTGCTACTGCTGACATTTGCATAAGCCAGGAAACAAAAGAGGTGGCCATGTCTTTTCTTTTAATAGTGAGCAAGAAGTGGTCCTACAGTGGCATTCTAAATTTACCAGACCTCTATTAATTTTGTGAATACTTTTGATCCATGCTCTTTATTGGAAGTGGTCACAAGACCAAAAGGGAGTTAAGGAAAAGCAATAGGAGGGGGGTTAAATTATGCTAATCTTCCTCTGCTGCGGAGGAGTTACAGGAAATGGGCTTGCATCTCTTGACACTGGTTGAGTCACTGGTTGGAGGGATGTGGTGGCAGGGCAAGGGCACTGACAAGAGGTGTTACTTTGGATACTCACCTTAGAAAGGCAACAGGCTGCATCAAAGCTAGCAAGTTGCATCCTGTGCAAGAGGGCCAAGCCAGAGAGACAGAGGACAAGAGCAATCTATGCTCTGCCTGCACTCACTCTCTTCTTTCATCTCACCTT